>CAOLHI010004479.1:0-114825 GCA_948474755.1 Ctenosaura bakeri | reverse complement strand
AAAGGTCTGGAGAACTTAAAACTTTGTATAATGTTATGACTTTTGGACTGTTTATAATAAAAGCAACAGTCAACATAAGTATCCTGTTGTGCTGGTGGTGGAGCACCAGTACAGCAAAACTTCTTCTTTTTTCTTTCCTTTTACAGCTTTTGAGACCACACTCACACATGCACAAGAGGGAGAAGACTTTCAACTCAACTGGAGGAAGCTGTTCTGCCATTGCACAAGAGCAAATATTTGAAGATTTATTTTGGACTCAAACTGTGGAAATCAGGGCTGAATTCATGCTCACTGTAGTGAGCTTCACCAAATCAACATGTCTCTGACTTTCCTACCTTACTGGGGTGTTTGAAGTCTAAAACTGTTTACACTAACTTGAGCTTATTGGGAGAAGAATGGGATAAAAACAAAATGAATACATTAAAACAATTCTTAACGTGTTGCAGAAATCAGAGATGAGACCCAACGGAAAGGAAATTTTCTGTTTCAGCCGGCCAGCTGGGGTCTTGGCAGAGTAGCCTCCAAAAGACCGAGAGAGCCCCCTCTTCATCAATTCACAACACTTTATACATTTTTTTGCACAGTGCTATCTTTAGTACAGTGTCATCATGTTCGTACATGGCATTAGTTCAAGCTACATACTACAATAGACAATAGACCATTCTGTGGCTGTGCATACTTTAATGTTGCAAGTAGAAATCTACTCTACTTTGTTTCATCTTCCCTTTTCCTCCTTCCCTATTCCTCCTCAAAAGTATGCATTATGGTTTCATTTCAGCTGCATTTCATAGAATCACAGAATCATAGAGTTGGAAGAGACCACAGGGGCCACCCAGTCCAATCCCCTGCTACGCAGGAACACCCATCAAAGCATTCCCAACAGATGGCCATCCAGCCTCTGCTTAAAAACCTCCAAAGAAGGAGACGTCACCACACTCTGAGGCAGCATATTTCACTGCCCAACAGCCCTGACTGTCAGGAAGTTCTTCCTGAGGTTCAGGTGGGATCTCCTTTCCTGCAGCTTGAATCCATTGTTCCTTGTCCTAGTCTCTGGAGCAGGGGAAAACAAGCCCACTCCCTCTACAACATGACATCCCTTCAAATATTTAAACATGGTTATCATGTTCCCTCTTAACCTTCTGTTCTGCAGACTAAACATACCCAGCTCCCTAAGTTGCTCCTCATAGGGCATGGCTTCCAGACCCTTCACTATTTTGGTTGCCCTCCTCTGGACACGCTCCAGCTTTTCAATATCCTTCTTGAATTGAGGTACCCAGAACTGGACACAGTATTCCAAATGAGGCCTAACCAATGCAGAATAGAGTTGTACGATTACCTCCCTCAATCTAGACACCATATTCCTACTGACGCAACCAAGAATCACATTGGCTTTCTTGGCTGCTGCATCACACTGCTGACTCATGTTCAGCTTGTGGTCCACCAAGACTCCTAGATCTCTTTCACATGTACATCCAGCCACATGTCCCCCATCCTATATTTGTGCATTCCATTTTTTCTGCCTAGGTGCAGAACCTTACATTTCTCTCTGTTGAAATTCATTTTGTTAGCTTTGGCCCAGCTACCCTCATTTTGAATTTTGATCATGTCCTCTGGCGTATTAGCAACCCCATACAGTTTGATGTCATCTGCAAATTTGATCAGCATGCCCTCTACTCCTTCATTGATGAAGATGTTGAATAGCAATGGGCCCAGGACAGAACCCCGTTGCCCCCCACTAGTCACTTCTCTGCAGGATGAAAAGCAGCCATTGGTGAGCAGCCTTCGGGTTCAGTCAGTCAACCAATTACAAATCCACATAACAGTAGCCCTGTCTAGCCTGCATTTTACTAGTTTCTTTGCAAGACTGTCATGGGGAACTTTGTCAGCTTTGCCTTACTGAAATCAAGATATGCTACATCCACAGCATTCCCTTCATCTATCAAGCTTGTAACTTTACCGTAAAAAAGAGATAAGATTAGTCTGGCATAGCTTATTTCTGAGAAATGCATATTGACTTTTAGTGATTACGGCATTGCTTTCTAAGTAAATACAAACTACCAGTTTAATGATCTGCTCTAGGATCTTTCCTGGTGTCGATGTCAGGCTGACTGGGCGATATTTATTTGGGTCCTCTTTTTTTCCCCTTCTTGAAGATTGGAACAACATTTGCTCTCCTCCAGTCTACTAGGACTTCTCCTGTTCTCCAAGAGTTCTCAAAGAGTATTCTGAGTGGTACTGAAATGACTTCTGCCAGTTTTTAACATCCTTGGATGTAATTCATCTGGCCCTGGAGACTGGAATTCATCTAGTTTAGCCAGATTCCTGTACTACTTCTCTACCTATTCTGTGCTGCATCCCCCCCCATTTCCTCACCTCCCCACCTGCCAGGTTGAGTACTTCTATCCTTTTGGGAGAAAACTGAGGGAAAGAAGGTGCTTCTGCCTTCTCTCTTCTCCTTGTTAGTAATTGGCCATCTTCTCCACGCAGTGACCCTATCATTTCTTTGTTTTTCCTTTTGCTGCGGACATATCTAAAAAAGCCCTTTGTATTGTTTTTAACTTCTCTGGCAAGGCTGAATTATTCTGTGCTTTACCTTTTCTGGCCTTCTCCCTACATATCCTGGCTATTTGCTTGAATTCCTCTTTGGTGGTTTCACCATTTTTCCATTTCCTGTACATGTTTCTTTTAACACTTAGCTCAGCTGAGAGCTCTTTCGTCAACCATTCTGGCTTCTTTAGGCACCTGCCATTTTTCCTCCTTATTGGAACAATTTTAAATTCAAATCAGCTTTTTTAAAAGTTTAGGATGCGTGTCTGGCTACACTTGGCTTCTCCTTCTCACTAAACAACAAATTTCAATAGAACATGGTCACTCCCTGCTAAGGATCCCATCACTTCCACCTTATCAGCTAGGTCATCCCTGTTGGTCAAGATCAGATCTAAAATAGTTGATCCCCTTGTCACCTCTTCCACCATCTGGACCATGAAATTGTCTGCAAGGCAAATGAAGAACCTGTGGGACCTTGCAGTCTTGCCAGAGTTTTACTGCCAACACATATCAGGATAGTTGAAATTCCAATTACTACTCATCTCTCTGAAATCTCCCATTACTACCACATCTCTTAGATAACAGCTGGGATCCTGTATCAGAGGCTAATTTATCATGACATGGCTACATCTCTGATGTTATAGGCAATCTCTCTAATGAATTGCAATGATGTGCAGCAGGGCACCAAATACAGTGTCCCATTATGCAACAGGACCCCTAGTGCAATGGGACCTCTAGGGCAACAGCCGTGCTGCTGGCTCCGCTTGCTCATTCATCCTGATGGCATCTTCCCCATCTGAGAACACAAGCATTGCACAACAGTGGAATTCAACTTTACATAATCATAAGTTGGTTTAAAATACTGTAACTTCCCAACAAGATGCCAACCAATACGTTTTTTTAAACTCTTTAGAGCCCAACTATATGAAATACTAAATGTCCTACTTGCAAGCAAATCAGTTTTTGAAAAAAAATACATTTAAAACAAAACTTATAGAAGCCATACAATGGTTGGAGAATGGGTATAACTTTCTCACTTCCGTACTGCTAGCTGAAAAATAAATGTTCTCTATTGTGGATAGCAAGAACAAAACAAGCTCCTATTGAAGCCAATAAAAATTTGATCAGATAGCTATTTACGGTGGGAGAAAGAAAGGGTTTCCTCCCCATAAATGCTCTGTGGTCCCAGTCCAAATCATCCAAGCAATGAATTGGTGGGTGTGAAAGTGTACTGCTGTAAGCAGCCCATTTAACCTCACATTGAGATAGTCATATAGATCATGTGAGCATCTTGAGGGTCAAAGTGTTTCTACTGAAAGCCCATGTAAGACTCTGAAGCTCCCAAAAGATCTACCCTATGGTCATCCTCACACTTGTTTTAGCACAAGAGGCAGCTGATATCTAACGTCAGCCAGCTTAGCTTAATTCTTTTTAATAAATAATAGAAGGCTCTGACCATTTACACAAAGAGAGCTTTGATATAATAATATGATAATTTAAGAATACAATGTTAATAAATTTTTAAAGACATGAGACCATTTGTTCATTTGGGAGGATACAACTTCAATTGGATTAAGGCAGAAATTCCACTAGATAAAAAAAAGCCATCTTGAGGGTATATTTAAAAATAATGAAAATTGCCTTTGTGTCTCCGTGCTATCTGCACTTATAAAGAATACACACAGTCTGGTTTTTGAATAGTGGCAAAAAGGAAAATCTGGAATGTACACTTTGCATTCTTTAGTAACAGCCTAATATATGGGATTGAAAATTCTCTAATAATTAATGTACTGCATCTTTGAAGGCCTATGTCCATATTATAAGTTCACACAGGCTACAATATCAGTTTGATTGTGAAGAGAAAATTCACAGACATGGTAAAAGACTATGGAGGATGTTTTCTTCAAATACAAAAGGATTTTACTTTGAGAACTTCAGTTTTCATACTGTTCAGACAAATGGTTTCTCAAATAATTTGACATATACAGTCTCCCTCTACATTCACAGGTTTGACCTTCACAAATTTGATTATTCACAAGGCATGTGCTTGCTTCCCACTATCATATCCCGGGCAGACCAGGCAACCAATTAGCAAACCATCAAGGCAGAGCTTACTCACAGAGACAAGAACAGAAGTAGTCCAAACAAAGTTCAGGGTAAGAATGCAAGTTTCAAGGCAAACCAATCCACAAATCAGCATCAAACAAGCAGAGGTCCAAGAGAATCAGGATACAAGAAAACACAGCACATGGCTTCAACCACCAGAAAGATAAGCTATCAACCCTGGCAGGGGATGGGCCAGCTGTTTGCCTTTTATAGCTAATGGTATTGCCACAGTTGTTCCCTCATTAAAGTCTGTTTGCTACTTAAACAAGACTTAAATAAGACCTTCTTTCTGGTATTGTCTCTCCCACAAGGTAGGAGTCTGTGTTGTTTCATCTTCTGATACTTGTTCCCCCTGCTCAGGTCCCTGATGCTGGTTGTTATTTTCCACTGAGCAAACTTCTGGGGAAACTTCTGCCTCAGATTCAGAATCTTTCTTCTCTCTGTCAGAGTCTCCAAAGCAGAGCATGACCTCCTGCCGCCATTTTTCTCCTACCATTCTCTTGCATTCTTCACCCCAGGCTTGCCAGCCTTGTGTTTAAAATGGCTGGTTTTGTGTGGTGGTGGTGGTTGTTTTCCTTTTGGGTAAGCAAACCCCACTCCTGCTGCTGGATATATGTCCTCTCTTCCATGTGGCTGCACTTTCTGCTGTGTAATAGCTGTGTAATAGCTTGAGGGTATATTTAAAAAGGTGCTCTCTTTGCTCCTACCCCTCCATTTGCAAGATAGCTACTGGAAGTAACTAGAAGGAGGAACTATGCTCTTCTCTTTTGGATGGAAAACTACCAGTAAGCCCTTTACTGTGTCTTTTTTGTCCCCCAGAGGGGAATTGTGGGGGTGGGAGTTATTCATGATTATTCCACTTTTGCGTGGGTTCTGTACCCCAATCCTCATGAATGTGAAGAAGCTACAGTAACTGAATGAGTTAAAAAATCTGTTCAGGTAGTTACCCTGAGTTCACATAACTCTGAGTAGACATAAAAGTTACTTTTCTAAATAGTATTATACATTTATGAAGACAATTAAACAAGTACCTTGACATGAATGTGTCCCTTTTATTCCATTCCATTCCATTCCATTGAGTGTATGTGCGTGTGTGTGAGGGGGAGGGGTGACCCCATGAATTTCACTAGGTGTTCTTAGGCAAGGGATGCTTAGAGGTAGTTTTGCTAATTCCTTTCTCTGAAATTAGCCTAACTGGTAATCATTGGAGGTCTCTTATCCAAGTACTAACCAGAGCTGACCCTGCTTAGCTGTCAAGATCAGACAATGATCTGGTGCCTTTAGGCCAGTTTACTTCCAGTAAAATGCTCAGTTCTACAATCTGAAATGGAATACTACCTTGGGTTTAAAAGCTTCTAGTTTTCCTTGTCGTGGTGGCAGTGAGCCCTGGTGGCGCAGTGGTTAAATGCCAGTACTGCAAACCACAAGGTTGTGAGTTCGATCCTGCCGGGCTCCAAGGTTGACTCAGCCTTCCATCCTTTCCCAGGTTGGTAAAACGAGTACCCAGCTTGTTGGGGGCATGTATAGAAATGTTTCAAAATACATGCTATTTGTAAGTTGTTCACCGTCTCGATCCATATGGAGAGGCAGGATACAAATAAATAAATAAATAAAATCATTTCCAACTTATGGAGACCCTATCATGGGGTTTTCTGGGGCTGTGTGATACACCCAAGGTAATCTAGTGGGTTTCCATGGCTGAGCAAGGAATAGAACCTTGGTCTCCAGGCTCATACTCCAATGCTCAAACCACTACACAACTCTGGCTCTCAACCAGGAGGAATTCTGTGTAGGGAAAGTTTTCCCTTCCTTTTGTAACTTAAAAAAAAAGTTAAGCTTGGGTAAATGACCTCTAATGTAAAGCATAGAATGAATAAATAATAAGCCAAATTAATTAATTTTAAGCTCAAAGAGACTACTCAAAACTACAGTCAGTATCTAATTTAGGGTGGATCCAAGTTGTCCAGTATGGCAGGAACTGCTGAGGCAGATACAGCTGGATTAACCAGGTGGTTCTGGATGGTGCCACCTCCTCTCTCAGTTTGGTCTCTCTCTTCCATTCCTTTACATTGGTGTTTGGAGCATAATGTTCCATTCCCATATCTTTCCATTGCAAGGTGGTGTCTATCAGCAGATGGACCACAGGAACTCATACATGTGTAACAGTCTTTCCATGAACTGTTCAGAATAAAAAAAAAAAAACTGCAATGGATGGGAATGAGAAGATATACAATGGTCCCTCCACATTTACAAAGGTTTGGAGCATAGTACCCTCACAAAAATGGAAAAAACACAGATAAACCATGAATAAGTTCCCCTGTGATTCCCCTCCTGTCCTCTATGGGGCTCCCCCCTATTCCCTTTCCATTGGCCCTGGATTCTCCACATTTGCAAGGGTTCGGGGCACAGAACCTTCAGGAAAGTGGACAAAACAGAAATAACTCCCCCTGTGATCCCCCTCCCATTCCTCTCTGGAGCTCCTCCTCCCATTCCCTTGCCTCGGGCCCTGGCACTCCTCGGGGAAATTAGTAGACAACACAAAGGGCTTATTGGTACTTTCCCCTCAGTTGGAGAAGAGCGGAGCACTGAGTTCTGGTCTTTTAGCTACTTTTTGTTGCCATTTTGAGAAAGGAGACTCTTCCCTTAGGGGAAGGGTAGGAGCAAAGAGAATGCCATTACACAGCAGAATGGGCAGCCATGTGGCAGAGAGGACACATCTCTAGAAGGAGGAGGGAGAGCTTTGCTCACCCAAAAGGATAAAAACATACATTTTAAACACAAGCCTCACAAGCCTGGGATGAGGAGTGCAAGGGAATGGGAGGAGGAGAGAAGGCAAGCATGGGCTTTGCAAATAATCAGATTGACAAAGCTCAAACCCACAAAAGTGGAGGGAGGCGTTACCTTGATTTCTGGGGTCCCGTGAGGGACACCTCAATGTGCTCCAAATAATGGGAAATGGGAATTAGCAAGAGCACAGGCTATAGCAATGCAAGAGGCAGGGCAACCTAGTGAGATCTTGGACCCAATGTTTACGGGGTCTGGCCGAGTCAATAATTAAGCAGAAGTAAATAATAATTGTTTTCTTTATTTTGAAACACAGTCAATGCGTATGTATGCAATCACTCACACAGACCTAAGAAGAGAAAGGTAGGAGACTCGATAGAGGATTTTGTGAGGGATTTTTCAGGGGAAATACTACACCTGATCCTGTAGCCCGGGTAATCTGAAGAAAAGTCAGTAGGAGCAGAGATTCTCAGCACATGGAAGCTGAGGGGAAGGCTCGGCGAACGGAGCGGTAGCAAGGCGGGATGGAAGCCAGAAGCGATCCGAAGAAGCACTCAAAATCAGGGGGTCTTATAGGGGAAAATGTGTCTGTAGGGTAGTCTGTTCCCAGGGAAAACAATGGGTTTTGGGTTGGAGACAAAGTCTCCGAATGGTCAGTAATTAGAATGATTGAATTATGACAGAGTTGTCAATAGTGCAGACAGTATGCAAATGAGGAATGCTTGACAGTTGGCTATTCGGCTCATCCAACTGCCTGCTCGGGGCAGGGAACCTTTTGTACACTGCGTGCATACATAATGTGTTTTCAAAGTATACTTGCCTGGAGGTCTGCTGAAGCTGCATTCCGGCAAATTACTGGCCTGCCTGGATTTATCTTGTATTGTTCAGCTATTTCAGCTGTGCCCGTGTGTGTGCTTGTCCGGGGGCCTCACAAGCACGTGGAGAGAAATGGTTTGGGATGGTCAATCTCTTGATATCAAATTATTTAATAGACCACAGGCCCAGACTATCAACTACAGTAACAGAAGATTGTAGTCTTTTTTTAAAGACACAGTTGAGTAAGACAGATCAATACTGAAGGGATGGTGGTAGTTATTATTGCACTTTAATTCCAGTCACATGCCCCCAGGGTCTAGTTTGTTCATGCAGAAGAGACAAATGGTAATGTTTTCTCTGGGATGACAAGAGATTGCTTTTTAATGCTTCCTCCCAAATATGTAAACTCACTGTATGCAGAAATCGAGCAGAGCAGGTTGTGCTTCAATATTGCAGTGGATTAGTGTCCTGTAACTGAAGTAAAAACAGTTTCTAGTCCCAACTAGAGTAGATGTATTAAATCAGTGGGATTAACGTTACCAACTCTCATTCATTTCAATAGGCGTGCCCTAGATGGGACTAATAACTTGATTCTCCCCTTAATTCTTTATCAGTGTTCTTCAGTATGAACTCTCCCCATTAGCCCGATGAGCAAGAGAATAGCAGGCATGTTATCAGGAGTGGTGAGTGGGGAAGGGTCTAAGAAGAAAGTTGCAGGTAAAGCACAACTGACAGTTTCTTTGACACAATAGTCTTTCCTGCCCTGGCCGTTTCTGGGTGTTTTGGGTTACAAATCCCATTTACACATCCCACAAGTGAATTGTGGATTTTATAGTCCAAAGCATGTAGAAACTGTCAAGTCAAGGAAGACAATTGAAAAGGACATGAAGAGGTCTTTTAATGAAGCAAAAAACAAATTAGGTCAATGGACAATGATGTCTACCACAATAACGTAATGCCATCTTTTTCTAGAACAGAGGTGGCAAATGTGGAAGACTAAAGAACAGCACTAGCACACTAGGAGATTGGCTCTCTTTTTCAAAAAAAAAAATTTTTTTTTTATCCTTAAATACTCTCTAACGGATACGGGGGCATGTCTTGGGGCCTTCCTGATTCCCAGAGGGACATTCTGAGGCAAAAAATTTTTTTTGGAAAAAGTTCACAAAATTTTATTTTGATTCCCAGGAAAAGGATCCAGTGTGGCTTCAAACATGTGGAAATGCCCTCTACCCCTCCCCACAGAGATCATTGTGTAACAAAAACAAATTTGGACCCCTGGAAGGGCCACTGGGACCACAAAAACAGCCCTGAGGAGTTGCATGCAGCTTGTGGGCCAAACTTTCCCCACCCCTACTCCTGAATTTCTAGAATAATGCATATATTTAATAAGAGAAACTAAGTAATAATTTAACTATTAATGCAAGGGATTAGAAAAATTCACAGCTAATGATAATGTAAACCTAATTATTTGCAGGGACCATCTAACTAACTTAATGAATTGGGCCTTTGGTACTAATGTTCAAAGTTCTGCTATAATGCTTAGAGTCTAACCAGAACTGCCAAAAGGAAAAAGTCGCATATCAGCTCATAGGTTCATCAAATATATTCAGGCTCATTGCTCTGAACTAATGCCACAGTTCCATCAAGACCTCAAGAAGTTCATGAGGTGGGCCAATATACACCTGCAAGCCACAGATTTCAAGGAGAGCGTAACCCCATCCAGCACAGGCAAAGTTCCTACTTTTTGACTGACCAGGAACACCTCTGTCTTGTCTGGATTAAGCTTCAGCTTGTTTGCCCTCATCCAGTCGATTATTGGCAACAGATATTGGTTCAGCACTGAGACAGCTTCCTTGGAATTGGATGGAAAGGCGAGGCAGAGTTGAGTGCCATCAGCATGTTGGTGACACCACACCCCAAACTGTCACTATCTACTCTCGTTGTTTCAGAAATGAAGGAAGTATGATTATTTACTTTTCAGACTGATGTGTTTACAAGTGGTATGGTGCAGTATTTATCACAGTGTTCATTAGCAGTGCTGGATGTGTTATTGAATGCCCTATATGGTTAAGATGAGAAGTAAACTAGAAACAGAACAGATGGTAGGATGGGCCGTTCAGATCAAAAAGTATGATCATATCTATAAGTTACTGCATATTCCCATATGGGATCCCAGGTGGCTTACTTGACACAACAAGGCTTCCTTCCCACAAACACAAACAAATTGGACTAGTAAAGATGGTGATTAGAACAACACTAAAAATCTGCCAGTTGTAGGTGCTGACACTATCAATGTCTATGTTTCACTTCAGCTCTTCTTCACCACCAGTAATGTACTGTGTAGCAAGTAAATTGGCTACTGGGATTATTCTGCAGTGTTTACTAAGGGTGACTGCTAAGATATATCAGTGTACTCATGCTTAGAGTTAGCATGGGAGTTGATCTGTGGTCTGAATATCTTTGCTTTAGAATATAGTACCCACCACCACTATTTGCTTTAAATAGAGGGCTCTCTCTCTCTCTTGTGGAATCTGGCATTATTTAAATAAAAGAACTAGGAGATTGGTAGGGTCCTGGGTTTCACAGTATGTGTTAGTTAAAGTTAATGGCATTGTTTTTCAAACATCTCTCTTTGTCCATTTTCATTGGATTTTTTAAAGTGGCAAAATAAAATATTTTTACATCAGTCAAATAGGATTGTGTGACCAGGGGCAATAGCCTCCTCACAAAGAAAACACAACAACCTTCAATTGGAGAAAGAAAGGCCACAACTTTACTGGCTACAAGCATGAACAAGGTTGGTGTAAGCATGGGCATGGATCCAGGCATCGATCAACCCGCCTGTTAATCGATGAACCCAATGTCCGGCCCATAACCGGATGGCACGGAGCCAACCACCATCCTACTGCCACCAGGGGGTGCCCACTGCATGCCCACTTGAGCTGGGAAGCTCACTGCACCCCCTGACCCCAACGGGGACTCAACCGTACCCTAGCATGTGGCAAAGGTACCTGCTATCCCGGCTCCACTGACCATGCAGCCGCCAAAAAGGTGGACATGCCATCCTGCCTGCCTTCTACCAACCTTATCACTGCTGCCAATAAAGTTGGGATACCAGTGTCTTCCCCTGTCCCAACAGGGATGGGAGTGCCTGGCCCTATTGACTGCCCAGTAGTCTCTTGGCTGCAGTGCGTGGGCCCAACAAGCCCCAACTCAGGCTGTACGTAGCCCGCATAAACTCCTGATTTCCACCTCCCAATCCTCTTTATGACCATGGCGGGGAGACCACAGGTGACTGCCTCTGGGGCCACTCCAATGCAGAAGGAGTGGCTCCCAAACTCAGAGGATGGGAGCCCTGCACTACATCGAGCCACCCGCACAACTGCAATGAACTGAAACCTGGACAGCAAAGAGCAATCCTGGTGAATGATCAGGGGGCCAGTGCCAGCAGGCTGCTTCTTGAGGAACTTCTGTATCACCCAGACAGGGCAAAGAGCCTCCCTCTGAAGAGGGTGCAGTTGGATGAGGGCATCCTTGGCTTGCTGGTCCAACTTGGACCACCTGACCCATAATATCACCTTGTCTCCCGTAAAGGAGATGTCATCCACCCAACACCATGTTGGACGTGTCCCTTCTGGATCCGACCACCAGCTCCCCAACGCGCAAGGCCCCAAAGAAGGCCACCACAAAAGCTGTCTTGAATAGTCTGGCCTTGAATTGCAAAAGACAGATGGCTGGAAGTTGCTGGGTTATCCTCTTTAGTAGATGGAAGGACAAAGGCCTCCTGCCATCCTTCACCTGTGGCTGCATCCGCCTCCAACCCTTGACTATCTTCCTAATGGTGAAGCCAGCGCACAGGTCAGGAAGTCTGTTGGTCAGGTCAGGAAGATCTGCACCAACTGGACAGTCATGGATCATGGTGCCATGCCGCTATCCTTCAGATGAGCCAGGAAATGCAGCACCTGTGAGTCAGGAACCAGCCATTAGTCAGTGTAGCCTACCAAGGCCCGGAAGCTCTGAAACCTATGAAATGCCCTGAGGTAGGCCCAGTGCATTGCCGGAGCTATGGAATGCATAACTCCTTGGATTATGGAGTGTTCCCAAGCTGCCACAGATCCTCTGGGAACAGCTCTGGCATGAGATCTGCTGTTGGCGCCAGCAATCAAAACCTGTCCCCCTGGAAGCAAGACAGAGAGTCTGCGATCCCGTTATCTAAGCCTGGAATATAACGAGCAAAGAAGGATATGTTAGCAGCTAAACACTCTAGTACAAAGTGCCTGACCAGACCCATGACCCGGCTACACTTAGAAGACTGTCTGTTGATGACTGCCACCACCGTCTTGTTGTCACACCAGAAACAAACTGTCTTGCGAAAATGGTCTGCCCAAATTCAAACAGCAACCAGGATAGGGAAAATTTCCAAGAAGGTAAGATCTCTGAGTATCCCTTCCTGCTCCCAGTGGGACGGCCATTTTGCCATGCACCAATGGCCCTGAAAATAGACCCCCAAACCCAAGCTTCCTGCCACATCAGACTGGACCTGAAGCCCAGCACCCGGCTCCATAGCCTCCTGCCACACCGATACGCCATTAAAGTTGTCTAAAAAGCTAAGCCACACCTTTAGGTCCTCCTTGATGCCCCATGTGATGTGAATGCAGTGATGAGGGGCCAGGACCCCCACCGTAATCCTGGCTAAGCACATGCAAAAGGCCCTACCCAGTGCCACCACCTTGCACATGAAGTTGAGGTGCCCCAGCAGGGATTGCACCTCCTTGAGGGTGGCCTTCTTGAAACCCACCATCCCACCTAACTGCTGTCACAGGGCCTGGAGCTTGTCCTGAGGGAAACAGGATAGTCCCCTAACGGTATCGAGCAGAATACCAAGATAAACCAGTGAAGTGATAGGCCCTTCGGTCTTCTCCTGTGCCAACAGAATGCCCAGTTCAGCCACTACTGCCTGAAACATACCCAACGGCCTGGTGCAATCATCCCCACGAGCCCTACCTATCACGAGGAAATCGTCAAGGTAGTGAGTGATGAAGGGAGACCCGGACACGGAACGGATTACCCACTCGATAAATGTGCTGAAATATATAGCAATAGCAATAGCATTTATTTCTATACCGCTTATCAACTGAGTGTTATCTAAGCGGTTTACAATGTATTTTTAGCTAATTGCCCTCAACAAGCTGGGTACTCAGCCTCGAAGGCTGCACAGCTTACTGAGCATCCCATTGGCATTGCTTTGTCGTAATGCCATGTGCCAGCAAACTTGAATCCCAGTAAGCACTGGTCCTCTGGATGAACTGGGAGGAGCTGAAAGGCTGATTGGATGTCACACTTTGCCAGAAGACCCCCAGGACCACATGCCCTGATCAGCTGGACCGCTTGATCAAAAGAAGCATATCGCACCGAAGGGAACTCTGGCGGAATGGCATTGTTGACCGACACCCCTTTTGGGTAGCACAAGTGGGTGGATGAGTTGATACTCACCGGGAGCCTTCTTGGGGACCACTCCTAGCGAGGAGACCCTGAGGTTGGGAAAAGGGGGTTTGGGAAAGGGCCCAGCCACCCTCCCAGCCTGGCACTCCTCCTCAGTTTTGGCTGTGACCACATGGGGAAGCTCTCGGGCTGACATAAGGTAGCCGGCATCAAATGCTAAGCGCAGACTGGATGCCGGGATCCTGAAACCATGGGAGAAGCCCTCTCATAGGAACTTGGCAGGCTGCCGGTTGGGGTATGCATCCAATAGGGGAAGGAGCATGTGATACGCACGGGGGTGTGGTCCATAGACCCCCTAGCCCCCGGCATTGCCCCCATCTCACTTGCCCTCGGAAGGCAAGGCCAGGGACCCCAACTCAATCCAGGATTTCCGGGCACGGCCTACCTGGTCCCAGGTTCTGGGGAAGGAAGTGGGGTTTGGCGCAGCAACTTTTTTTGGGGGGGGCATAGCGGCAGTGGGGAAAAAAGGCAGCCCAAACAAGGGAAAACCAGAGGCAATAGGCTGAGGGCAAAGTGCTTGGCCAGACCAGTGAGGGCCAAGGCCCTGCAGCCCCAGATCCAGAAAGGTGGCCCAGGAAGGGCCATAGAGTGATTTCAGCAGAACAAACATGGCCCTGCCAACCACGTGGTGTGCCTCACCTCTCTGCCTTCTGGCTGTGGCCCCCACTGCCACCTCTCAGCTGCCGCCACTGCCACTGTTTACTCTTTCTTTGGTTGTTGTTGTCACCACTGCTTCTGTGTTGTTCCCACAGCTTGCTGCCACTGCTGCCAAACACCGATTGCCGATAGCCCGGAGACCCACCAGGTAAGTACCCCATGAGTGGATGTGAGTGAAGCCAGGATGCCCTCACACAGGCCTGCTCTCCCAGCCAATGAAGCAGGCCACTTTGAACTCATTGGTTGTTGGAGCGAACGTTCGCACATATGCAATTACACATGCGCAAACATAGTGCCACCATCTCCGGGCATCCCGGGAGGGACGCCGAAGTGGGCCCCAGCCTGCAAAGGCACTGGACGGTGAGTCGTTCATTGCTATAAACTTTCATAGACATAAAAAGCTTCTTCTTGTATCTTACTGGCTAAAATATATCTCTTTCTAGCCACCAATAAATTGATAACCTACTTGTCTGCCTCAGTTAAAAAGGAACATCATTTGTTCATTTGCTCTAGGTTGTTTAGGAGGGATCCTTAGTGTGCATTGCTTTCCATGGGGCTTACTATGATAATGACACCCTGAAAAGACAGTTAATGGTGGGAGGCATGGGAGAGGTCTGTAAAACACTGCATGTTGTAAAGAAAATACAAGTCAAAACCTTTTTATGCTGTCACACTTTTAGAAGCTGACTGAGGTGGGGTTTTAATGCCGCACAGTGCTGTTTTTAAGATTTGTGTATAGTCTGTTGATAAATTACAATGTTTAATGTTTTAACTTTATAAATTGTTTAATTGCTTTTTAAATCACTCTTATATTTATACTTTCTTTGACAACTTCATATAGTATTTAATGTTTATTTTTTTAAATATGTTGTTAGCAGCCTTGAGTCTCATTATGAGACTCAAATGATAATGAATAAAAAAAAACCCTGTGCTTTGCTTCACTTTGCTAGTTGCACTTGTAGATTTTTCACATCTGGCATATTTGTACATAAATACGAGCTAAGACAAAAAGCAATCACCAGTTTTTTATCTTGAAAATTTCTTTCTATATCTTATATTAAAAGTATAACTTATTGCATCATTATAAAAGCATTTCATGTAGGCAAACTAAAAGATGGAAGAGAGTTTTTTGTCTAAAGCACATAATTCCCAGCATCCCCTTTTATACTCACTCTCACACACACACACCCTACAACAGCAGCCTTTTTTTTCCTTGAAGGTGTGATTGGTTCTTCAGTAATCTAACTGAGAAGGTCTCAAAGGGGCTGGGCTCCTGCTCTAGAAAACGAAAGAGCTCCCTGTGTTAAAACACTATGATCTCAGCAGCAGCAGCAGCAGCACAAGAGGAGCGGGGCATGAGGGGGAAGGGATGAAGCAGCAAGCAAATGGAAAACAGGACATTGTGCAGAGCTCTGAGCCTGAAGAAGCTTTAAAGCCAACCACTCTTTCATGTATTTAGCCACCATCTGCTACATCTGTCTGCAAAGAACACCACATTTAAGATATGAAAAAGTAGAACTGATTCTGATTTGAACATCAAGAGCAGACCTTTGGAGGGGATGTACTGCGCAAAACTCCAAGACTTGAGGTACTTCCAGTTTCTTCTTCAAGTTTTGTCTTTAAGGAAATGTGTGGAGTTTCTCTGAGAGTGCACAGAGCTTTTCTTTCCCCCTGGAGGGTGATCGAAGTGCCTTTAAGACTAATATTTATCATGTTAGGTAATGTTTTAATCCATAGCTCTTGATTTAAGGAGGTATGTTTATGTAGATAATCTTTGCACCATCGTGATAATATCACTCAGAATGGCAGCTCTGGAAGACATCAGAAGTTTAATGGATTCTTAACTTTTTATTAATGTCTCTTTAAAGCTTAATAATAGAACTGATAAGAACTCCTCAATAAGTCAAATGTTAAAAAATATATTGGTTGTTTTCTGTATTATTTAAGAGTGTGGGAGAAGTAAAGGTCAAAATTGAGTGACCAATTGATTTCAATAGGAAAAGCATCTTTAAATGAAGGATTATTTGATCATGTATGCATGTATTTCTAAAATTAGTTGCTTGATTATAAATAAAGAAAATATACTAATAGGGATCATTTGTTACCCAATGTATTGGGCTAGATTCATGATCTGTGTTCTACAGATAGAAAAGTCCTCCTCCACCAATCTGATTTTCAGGGATCCCTTTTGCATAGCAAAGCAGCTCACCCCATTGAGCCATCCAGCCATCCAAGAAGATCGCCCAATCGTCTGTATAGGATTTGCAGGAAGCTACAGGGGTGACCATAGAGAGGACAAGGGGGACAAGAAAGTTTCATGTGCTCAAATCTGGCTCTAACCCACTGTATTTATTTACAGAGCAATTCCATACATGTGTATGCAGTGGCAAGTCTGATTGGGATACTATGATCAATAGGACTTACTCTCAGATAAATTAGGATAGGATTGGTACCTTAGGTACAAAAATATTTGAATTACGCCAGCACTTATCTGGCCTTCTAAAAATGAAATACTTTTCATTTAGATTCTTGAGTTGAAAAAACATTTTTCTGGTGAGGAGCTGAATAATTCATATGTTTGTATACTCCAACAGAAGCAGAAGCTAATGCTAAAGTTTTGTGCATCCCTTCCTAATCATTGTGTTGATCTCAGAAATATTAATTGTTTTTAAATGCTGAAGACTGCTGTTCTAAGGAGTGTTCACATGTTTCACTGGACTTCTGTTTACATTGTGTGTGTACACATTCAAAAGCTTGTGAGAATCTTTGTATTTGTGTTTGTTCCTGATTTGTACCCTGATTCGACCAAGAGTCTTCTTAAATTCCAAATACAGATTGGGTCTAAGACTCTACCTAGATGAAGTACTTGTGAATGAATGCATAAGTGTGTAAACTGACGATAGAGTGACTAGGTGAAACACCTTTAGCAGTTGTGTAGGAGAGTAAATTCTCACACAAGCAACACTTGCTGAAATTCCCTCTTCTCCGCAACCATTGATAGTACAGGATCTTTGTTCCTGATTTCATCTTGCAGCCCTAATTGATGAACACATGTTGAAGTGAGCTGTACTGTACAAATGGCCCCCTATAGCTTACATGAAGCACAAATCCTTTCCGTCCTAGGAAATTTTGCATGTGAGAGAAAGGCAGTTCTGAAGAAGAGGGGAAGACGTGAGAAAGAGACTAGGAAACCTCGGGGAGAGCATGTGTATAAAAGCACCAATTGGGGAAGACAGCAAAGGTTGAAGCTGCAACTCATATCCTCAATGCAGATTTCATGCAGCAGCAGCTTTGAGGCAGAGAGTGGCAGAATGAGACCTAGTACTGCATTCTGGCCCAGGCCTGAACCCCTAAGTGGGTCTCTCATTTATTGGACTCCCTCCTGTTATTTTTTTTTATTTTGTTTTGGGACTTAAATTGTACAGTTAGCTGAACTGTTCCTGTAGCTTTCCCACTCCTTCTCTTCTCAATAAATATATATATATATATGCTTTTAATCTTTATTATTTCCCAGTTGCAAAGTAACACCATAATTATAACAATATATCAAATACAGCCATACTTTACAAAATCAAAATATATATAAATAGTACGTCTATCTATGTATCCATGTACCAATATGCAGTGCCTATTATTTCTTATTCTATTCCTATACTATGTTAATAACCTGCAGCACCAGAAATCCAATTGGTTACTTGGGGAGTTTTGTTCAACATTTAGTTCTTTAAAACACATTAATTTGAAGTATTTTAATGGACTTTCAAATAAATTCTTGCCAGCAAATGTTTTTATTTTCATTAGCATTTTTATTCCATTTAAAAATCTTGATAATAAACACAACACAATTGAACTGTTTAGGTAAACTTAGTAAGTTTCTCAGACAGCACAATTTTACATAAGTCTCACTGAATATAGAATCACAGAGCTGGAAGAGACCACAAGGGCCATCAAGGCTAACCCCCAGCCATGCAGGAATATACCATCAAAGTGCTCCTGACAGATGGCCATCCAGCCTCTGTTTAAAAAGCTCCAAAGAAAGAGACTCCAGCACACTCTGAGGCAGCACATTCCACTGTCAAACTGCTATTTCTGTCAGAAGTTCTTCCTAATGTATAAAGTGGAATTGCTTTTCCTGAAGTTTGAAGACATTGTTCTATGTCCTGGACCAGCCAAGAACAGGCTTGCTCCATCCTCCGTATGACATTCTTTCAAATATTCATGGGGCATGATTTCAAGGCCTTCTTCCATTTTGGTCATCCTCCTCTGGACATGTTCCAGCTTGTCATTATTCTTCCTGAACTATGGTGCCCAGAACTGGACATCGTATTCCAGGTACAGGGTCTGACCAAACCAAAACAGGATGGTACTATCACTTCCCTTGATCTAACCACTATAATCCTCTTGATGCAGTCCAGAATTGCATTGGCTTACTTAACTGCCACATCACACTGCTGACTCATGTTCAGCTTGTGGCCTACTAAGACTTCTGGATCCTTTTCACATGTACTGCGGTCAAACCAGTTGTCACCCATCTTATATCTGTGCATTTCATTTTTTCTGCCCAGGTGTAGTACCTTACACTTCTCTCTGTTGAAATTCATTTTGTTAGTTTTGGCCCAGCTTTCTAATCTGTTAAGATCATTTTGAATTCTGATCCTGTCCTCTGCAGTATAAGCTGCTCCTTCTAATTTAGTGTCCTCTGCAAATATTAAATGACACTGGGCCCAGGACAGAACTGTTACCCTGTTTACTGGGGCTCCCAGGAGGGACACCTAAATAACCTTATAATACACAAGATGGGGGGGTGGAATTAGTCAAGAGCACTGGTTGGCACTACGAGAGGCAAGGTAACGCAGCAGGATCTTGTAACCCAATGTTTACGGGGTCAGGCCAAGCCAAGAAGCAAACCGTGTTGGAAATAATGAATGATCTTTATTAAATACAGGCACACAATGTAAGCAACACATGCACACAGATAACTAAGGAAAATAAAGGTGTGAGTATGATAGCGGTATTTTCAGAGGGATAGTTGATTCGGGTGATACGAAACTTGTTCCTGAAACCTGGAAAGAAGATAGAGAGCAATGCTGGGGTTCGATGCTAGCCAGGCAAAGCGGCAGCAAGGTGGTCTGGAACTCGGGAGCGATCTGAGGAAGGTCTTGGAATCAGGGGTTTTTACAGAGAGAAATGTAACTGCAGGCCATGCCATACTTGGGGAAAACAATGCATTTCGGGTGCGGGACAAAGCTTTGGAAAGGTAAAAATTTATCATGATTAAATTAAGTCCAAATTGACAAAGAGGTAGACAGTATGCAAATGTTCAGTGCTCGGCAGTTGAGTATTCAGCTTGCCAGGGTGCCTGCTCGGGGCAGGGAGTCCTTTGTAAACAGTGTGCATACATAATAAGGATGTTTGCAGAGAGGTCTCCTAAAGCAAGGATCTGACTATTTCTGGTCTGCCTGGGTGGAGAATGGAATGTCCAGCAATTAGTGGCCGCACCTAGTCTGTGCTTGTCCGGGGGCCTCACAAACACATGGAGAGGGGTGGTGGAAGAAAGCCAAATTATTGATATCAAAATGATATCTAGGGGTATCTCCAAAAAGGCCTAAACTGCAGTAACAGAACCCTTTGGCACCTCACTAATCACTTCATTCCAGGATGAAGAGGAGTCATTGGTTTGGTCAGTCAACCAATTATAAATCCACCTAACAGTAGCATTGTCTAGTCTGCATTTTACTAGCTTGTTCACAAGAATATCATGGGGGACCTTGTTAAAAGCCCTACTGAAGTCTAGATATGCTATATTCACAGCATTCTCTTCATCTACCAAGCTTGTAACTCTAATAGAGATTAGATTAGTCTGGCATGACTTATTTTTGGAAACCCATGTTGACTTTTAGTGATCATGGCATTCCTCTAAGTGTTTATGGACTGTCTGTTTAATGACCTGCTCAAGAATCTTTCCTGGTATTGATTTCAGGCTGACTGGGTGATAAGTGTTTGGGTCCTCCTTTTTCCCCTTTTTTCCCCATTTATTTTTAATTAAAATTCCTTTGTTCGTATCCATGCTGAAGGACAAGTATAAATATATGCAGACAAATAACAATAGCAAGTATTGACAAGTAGTTTACATAAAACAAGAAATTTGTACTCACAAAAAAGAAACAAGAAACAAAAAACAAAAAAGACCAAACAAGATATCAACAACATAGGACATTTCCAATACAACATACTACAATAAACAAATCTGACTTCCTTCTCTGGAAGAGCTGCGGATTGGGTATCTTCTTTTTTATTACACTACTCCTTTATGTTATTGCTTAGAAATTTAACCTTCTTCTTAAGAGACCCTTTTTAGTATCTGTAAATCAACTTGAACCTCTTCTTTATAACAATCTCTCAAATCTATGCTTATCACCGTTGACTAGGTATATCATTCATATTTCATTATCATCATCATTACGTCATGATCATCATCATTATCATCATCATTGCAACATAAACATTCTCATAACATCAATAACATTTGTTGTTTTGTCATTATCATCAATATATCCTTACATCACAATCATCATTACATCATATTCACTATCATTAAGTCAGTGACTTTCCTTATTTCCAAAGTTTCTTGTGTTAGCAATGCATATGCAATTGCAACATCGTCGAAGAACTTTTCTAATTACACACTTTCTTTTTCTTGTCTCCCTTACAGAAAATTCCTGTTGCTTTACAAAAGTGTTCATTGTTCTCATTGTACTCATTTTACAATTTATACAAAATTGAGTACTTTAAATCCCTTTGACTCTTTATATTTATGTTATTTTTTGCAAATAACTTAAAAATGGCTGCCACATTCAAAGAAGCTTATGATTTGTTTTGTCATCTAGGAGATAGGTCAACTTGTCCATCTCTGCTACTTCTATTAGTTTATCCATCCACTCTTCTTTGGATGGAATTGAGGCTTTCCTCCAATACCTAGCATAAACAATGCTTGCAGTGGTAATCACATGCCAAATTATCGTATCTATATTCTCCCCACAAACTATGTTTGGGTCGTATATTCCTAACAGGAAAAAATTTGGATATAGATCAATCTTTTTCTGTACCACTTTTTGTATCATTGCTCTGAGCATATACCAATATTTTTGTACTCTGTTGCATCCCCACCATTGATGAAAGAGAGTGCCTTTTTCTTTCTGATATTTCCAACACTGGTCTTTTGCATTCTTAAACATCTTAGCAAGTCTAACTGGGGGGAGGTACCATCTAAACATTACTTTCATGGTGTTTTCTTGTAAACTATAAGATCTGGTAAATTTCGTAATCTTTTTCCAAGCTTTTTCCCAGTCCTCTAAATTAATATTATGACCAAAATCAATCGCTCATTTAATCATATATTCTTTAATTACTTCCTCCTCAAGATCAAGTTGTAGCAACAGTTGATACAATCTTGACAACAGGTGCTGATTTCCTTTCCTTATCCCTATTTCAAACTTTGTTGGATTCTCTTCAATTCCTCTTTCTTTTGAATCTTTTTAAAACACCTCCTGGATTTGGAGGTACAGAAACCAGTTTATTGTGGTTCCTTCCTGTTGTAACTGCTGATGGCTTTTTAGTTGGACCATGCCTTCTAATAGATGAGTTAACTCTTTATAGGTGACCCAGTCTGTATCTCTTCTAAGACCTTTGATTGAAAGGGCTTCAGCAGACAGTAGACTGAGTGGGAACTTCGGGCATAAATGTCTTTGGTATTTCATCCATATTTTATACAAAGATCTTAGAATTGCATCGATATTAAATCCTTTCTGGACATTGGCTTTCTGGTAGCATAGATAAGAATGCCATCCAAAGTGCAATTCGTGCCCTTCCAAAGTTAAGAGCTTTGGATTATCAAAACTGAATCATGTTTTGAACCATGTTAAGCAACTTGCTTCATAGTAAATTCTAATATTTGGTAATGCAAATCCCCCATTTTTTCTCAAATCCGTCATTGATTTCATTTTTATTCTCAGCTTTTTCCCCATCCACAAGAAATTTGCCAATTTTTTCTCCATTTTTTAAACCATTTCTCAGGAATGACTATCAGGAGCATTTGAAATAGAAAAAATAGTTTAGGTAGAATGCTCATCTCGATTAGAGACATCCTTCCCATTAAAGAAAAATTCTGCTTCTTCCATGTCGTAAAATCTTGGTGGATCTGTTTCCAAGTCATCATATAATTGCTATGGAACAGTTGGTAATTATTATTAGACAATGAGATTCCTAGATATTTTACTTTATCTGTGCAGTTTATTCCGGATAGTGCATCCAGAGAATTTTTTTCTTCCTTTCTCAGATTTTTAACAAAAATTTTAGTTTTCAATTTGTTAATTTTAAATCCTGCCACATAGCCGAACCTATTTAATGTTTCATTTAGTTTAACCATCTGGGAGAGGGGACTGTTACCCTGTTTACTGGGGTTCCTGGGAGGGACATCTAAATAACCAAACAACAACACACTTTGGTGAAAATTAGCTTAGAGCACTGCTGGCAAAACGAGAGGCAGGGTAACGCAGCAGGATCTTGTAACCCAATGTTTACAGGGTCATAGAATCATAGAATCATAGAAATGTAGAGTTGGTAGAGACCCCAGGAGCCATTCAGTCCAACCCCCTGCCATGCAGGAACACCCTCAAAGCACTCCCGACAGATGGCCATCAAGCCTCTGCTTAAAAACCTCCAAGGAAGGAGACTCCACTACACTCCGAGGCAGCAGATTCCACTGCCGGACAGCCCTGACTGTTAGGAAGTTCTTCCTGAGGTTCAGGTGGAATCTCCTTTCCTGCAGCTTGAATCTATTGCTCCTTGTCCTGGTCTCTGGAGCAGCAGAAAACAAGCCCTCTCCCTCCTCTACGTGGCATCCCTTCAAATATTTAAACATGGCTATCATGTCCCCTCTTAACCTTCTCTTCTGTAGACTAAACATACCCAGCTCTCTAAGTCTATCCTCATAGGGCGTTGTTTCCAGGCCTCTCACTATTTTGGTTGCCCTCCTCTGGACTTGCTCCAGCTTGTCAATATCCTTCTTGAATTGGGGTGCCCAGAACTGGACACAGTATTCAAGATGGGGTCTAACCAAAGCAGAGTAGAGTGGTACCAGTACCTCTCTCGATCTAGACACCATACTCCTATTGATGCAGCCGAGAATTGCATTGACTTTCTTGGCTGCCGCATCACACTGCTGACTCATGTTCAGCTTGTGATCTATGAAGACTCCTAGATCCCTTTCACACGTACTGCTATCCAGCCACGTGTCCCCCATCCTATATTTCTGTATTCCATTTTTTCTACCTAAGTGTAGGACCTTACACTTCTCTCTGTTGAATTTCGTTTTGTTCTCCTTGGCCCAGCTCTCCAATCTATCCAGGTCATTTTGAATTTTGATCCTGTCCTCCGGCGTATTAGCAACCCCTCCCAATTTGGTGTCATCTGCAAATTTGATGAGCATGCCCTCTATTCCTTCATCCAAGTCGTTGATAAAAATATTGAACAGCACTGGGCCCAGGACAGAACCCTGTGGCACCCCACTAGTCACTTCTCTCCAGGATGAAAAGCAGCCATTCGTGATCACCCTTTGGGTTCGGTCGGTCAACCAATTACAAATCCAACTAACAGTAGCCCTGTCCAGCCCACATTTTACTAGCTTCATTGCAAGAATGTCATGGGGAACTTTGTCGAAGGCCTTACTGAAATCGAGGTATGCTACATCCACAGCATTCCCTTCATCTATCAAGCTAGTAACTCTATCATAAAAAGAGATAAGATTAGTCTGGCATGACTTATTTTTGAGAAATCCATGTTGACTTCTCGTGATTACTGCATTGCTTTCTAAATGATTAGAAACTGACTGCTTAATGATCTGCTCCAGGATCTTTCCGGGTACTGATGTCAGGCTGACTGGGCGATAATTATTTGGGTCCTCTTTTTTTCCCTTCTTGAAGATGGGGATAACATTTGCTCTCTTCCAGTCTGCTGGAACTTCTCCTATCCTCCAAGATTTCTCAAAAATTATAGCAAGTGGTTCCGAAATGACCTCTGCCAGCTCTTTTAATATCCTAGGATGCAATTCATCTTGCCCTGGAGACTTGAATTCATCCAGCGTGGCCAGGTATTCCTGTACCATCTCTCTACCTATTATGTGCCTCATTTCTCCTGCTTCCTCCCCTGCTCCCCAACCACCAGGTTGAGTGCTTGTATCCTTCTGGGAAAAAACTGAGGCAAAGAAGGTGTTAAGTAGCTCTGCCTTTTCTCTCCCTCCTGTGAGTAGTTCGCCATCTTCTCTGCACAGCGACCCTATTGTCTCCTTCTTTTTTCTTTTGCTGTGGACATATTTAAAAAAGCCCTTTTTATTGTTTTTAATGTCTCTGGCCAGCCTAAGTTCGTTCTGTGCTTTAGCCTTTCTGACTTCCTCCCTACATCTCCTGGCTACTTGTTTAAATTCTTCTTTGGTGGTTTCCCCCTTCATCCATTTCCTATACATGTTTCTCTTAACACTTAGCTCAGCTGAGAGTTCTTTAGTCAACCATTTTGGTTTCTTCAGATGCTTTCCATTTTTCCTCCTTATTGGCACAGTTTTAGACTGTACCTTCAGTATCTCCTTTTTAAGGAACTCCCATGCCTCCTGAACTCCTTTCCCTTTCACTGTTCCTGACCACAGAATTCCAGCCAGCAGCTCCCTAAGTTTACAGAAGTCCGCTTTTTTAAAATCTAAGATGAGTGTCTGGCTACCCTTATCTTCTCCTTCCCACTGAAAGCCAAATTCCAACAGGGCATGGTCACTCCCCCCTAAAGATCCAACCACTTCGACCTCATTAACAAGGTCGTCCCTGTTGATCAGGATCAGATCTAGAATATTTGATCCCCTTGTGGCCTCTTCCACCTTCTGGACCATGAAGTTGTCTGCAAGACAAGCAAGAAACTTGCTGGAGCTTGCTGTCTTGGCAGAGTTTGACTGCCAGCATATATCCGGGTAACTGAAGTCTCCTATTATTACTGTATCTCTCCTCTTTGAATGTGCAGTCATTTGGTTGAGGAAGGCATCATCCAAGTCCTCAGCCTGGGTTGGAGGTTGGTAGTAAACCCCCACCAGAATATCCCTATTGTTTCTCGCTGCCTTAATTCTTACCCAAATGCTCTCGACCTGGCTTTCTGGGTTTAAGTCCTGGATCTCTTCACAGGTGAAAACATCCTTGACATACAAGGCTACTCCTCCTCCTTTCTTGTTTGGTCTATTTTTATAAAATAGGCTATACCCCTCTATTCCTATATTCCAATCATGAGACTCATCCCACCAGATCTCAGTGATGCCTATCAAATCGTATTTATTTTGTTGTACTAGGAGTTCAAGTTCGTCCTGCTTGTTTCCCATACTCCTTGCATTAGTGTAGAGACACTTAAGTCCCCGGGCCCTTCCTGCAAGTCCTGTACTATTGTTTCTTCTCCTCACGCCATTGGTCGCTTGTACTACTTGTCCAGTATCATTTGGGCCTTTCCCCCCTGCGCTCTCTGAGTCCTTGCCCTGAATAATATTGTCTCCCTCCCCAGCGAAACTTAGTTTAAAGACCTCTTAATCCTCCTTGCGAGACTGTTTGCAAAAACATTCCTGCCCAGTTTTGTGAGGTGCAGCCCATCCCTCGCCAGAAGCCCATGTTCATGGAAATTCAGGCCATGTTCCAAAAACCCAAACCGTTGCTGGCGGCACCACATGCAGAGCCAGTTGTTGACCTCTGCTATTACCCTTTCCCTACATGCGCCGTATCCTTGAACAGGGAGGAGAGACAAAATGACCACTTGCGCACCAAGGTCCTTAAGCTTGGTCCCCATACGCTCATAGTCCTTTGCAATGTGGTAAAGGCTGCTCCTCGCAGTGTCACTGGTTCCGACATGAACCAAAATGAGGGGCTTCTGGTCAGTGGGTTTGACCAGCCTGGTTAGCCTCTCCGTTATGTGGTTGATCCTGGCCCCAGGAAGACAGCAGACCTCTCGATTGAGCTTGTCTGGTTTGCAGATTGCCGTTTCGGTTCCTCTGAGCAAAGAGTCCCCAACAATCAGAACTCGCCTTCTCTGAGACTTGTCCTGGGCTCCTCGACGAACATGTTCTACTAGGACTGCCTGGGCATTCTGTTTAGGCTGGGAGCGTTGATCTAGTTCCTGTCAGTGAAGTTTGATTCCTTCTTGTTGACATTCTGTTCCCTCCGCGTGGTGCTCCTCATTGTTCGTAAGGCCAAGTACTTCGAAGCGATTGTGTAGGTTAAGAGTCTCTGTTACGTTCCTGGTCCTTTTACTCCTCCGTGTGACATTCGCCCAAGCCTCCGTTTCCTGGCAAAGTGTGATGACTTCCTGATCTGGCAGCTCCTCCGTGCATTCGGTCTTCCGGTAGGTCTTCTCTGCCCTATCCAAAAACTCCTCCCCTTCCCTAATAAGATGGAGATCAGAAATTTGTGCCTCCAGCTGGTGAACCTTCTCCTCCAAGAAGGTGACCAGCTTGCACTTGGTGCAGGTGTACCCGAGAACCTCTTGTGGCAAGAAAAGGAACATGCCACAAGTCTTACAGGTGACTGCAACAGCTCCCTCACCTTCCATCTTTGAAACTACAGAGAGTAGTACAGGATGAAGCTCAAGAAAGAATAACTGGGCTTTCTTTCTGAGATTTAGCTGTGTAAGCTACGATAGTTCTATTGATTGCCAAGGGTTAAACTTGGAGGATTGAAGTAAAGGACTTCAACTGCACGAGCCGAAGGCACTTGCCGTTGGTAGCTTCTAATAAGGCCCCTTCCCCCTAGCTGACTCCTCCCCCTGGTTAGTCAAGACCGTGTGATCAGGCAGAGCACACGGCCAGGACAATAGCAAGCAAGGGGGAGGAGCTAGCTGCGATGGCAGAAGGAGGCTAAAGCTCATCTCTCAGAGCAGAGGAGAATAAAAAACCCCGAGAAGCTTTTTTAAAAAGAATGACTGTTTTTTAAAAAGAATGACTGTGAGTAATTAAGGAAAATAATGTGGGAAGGAATGTAAGATAAGATAGTGGATTGTTTTTGATTCTTCTCCAGCTGGAGGAAAAATAAAAGACTCTGGTTAATTTGGAAATAATTGCTATGGCGGAGTGAGAGCAAAGCAGTTTTTTGTTTTTGTTGTTGGAGATTTATGTCGTCTAAACAAAAAGTGAAAAAAGGCCATAAACAACCTATTTGGAGATGGCAAACAGCAACAGATAAAACATTTAATCGTCTAGTTAGAGATTCTGAAAATATAAATTTACACTCTAACGGAGACGAAAAAGAAACTAATATGGCGACCAAGCACAAAGCAAACGGAGCAAATGACGAAATGAAAGCTTTTGTACAGAAATTGATAACAGTCTAACCAAGCTCTCGTAACTACATTAACATCTAATATAAGAGGGGAAATGACGCAGATGCATAATAAAATCTCACAAGAATTAAAAGCCTTGGATTTCAAAGTGGATGATATAAAAAAAACCCAAGTGGATCAGCAGACAAAATTAGCAGAACATGATGACAAGATTTCTCTGCTGGAGAAGCAGATCATACAGTTGCAGGATCAAAACCGAAGAAACAATGTGAGAATTCGTGGGTTTGCAGAACTTCCACAAGAAAATCAAAAATCATTGAAAGAAGAAGTGTTAAAATGGTTAAAAAGCATTGCTCCTGAGATTTTATGGGAACAACAGGACATAGAAAGAATTCATCGTGTGACAGCTATGAAGAGGGGAATAACTCCCAGGGATATCATCATGAGGTTAGCAAATTTTAACAAAAAGGATGATTTGATGAGAGCTATCAGAAAAAATCCAGGATTATTGAAGTATCGAGACAATACAGTGGAAATCTATAATGATCTATGCCGGGAAACAATAAATTGGAGAAGAGAAATGAAACCTTGCATCATAGTTCTACAGAGAGCTGGAATAAGATACAGCTGGGGATATCCCATCTTTTTGAAATTCCAATGGGCTGGTAAATACCATAGAATAAATTCTCTTGAACAAGGATTGCAACTACTGAGAGATTTGAATTTGATGCAGCAAGATGAAAAGGAAGAGGAAGGTGCGGTAGGAGGTGCAGAAGAAGGAGCAGTGGGAGGAGTGATTGAAGAAGATGAGAAGATGACTTCAGGAGATAAAAGAAAGGACAGAGGTTGAGAAGGACCTGAAGAAATATTAAGATATAACAGAAGAAGAAGAAAGAGAACTTTATAGAGTAGGAGAAGGGTTAATGACTACTGATTAGAACATATTTTTATAGAAAGTATATGGATAGATTGATATATGTATATACAAAGTAAATGGGTAGAAAGAGGGAAGGGACGGGGAAGAGAGGGAAAAAATACGGGAAAGAAAATTAACTGGGAGAGGGCATTGGTCTCTATGCCGGGAGTTGGTATACCTTTCCCTTTCCCCCCCCAAGATCATTGGTGGTTGCTGGCAAGGCAGAAACGCTTTGGAGGGAAAGAGGGGGATAAATGTTTGTGTGGGTAGGGGAGGGATAGATGGGGAGGGAGGGAAGGGGAGGGGAGTGGGAAAGGGGAAGGGAAAGGGAAGGGGAGCACTACACAAAAGAGCCAATGGGGAGTAGGATTAAAAGATTGGAATATGAAAAATGGAGAATAGATTGAGAATATCAACACTGAATGTGAAAAGATTAGGGTCAATAATAAAGAGAAAGAGGATAGAATCGATATTTAAAAAAGATAAGGCTGATATAATTTGTTTACAGGAAACACATGGAAAACGAGATAAAAAAATGAACTTAGATTGAACTGGGTTGCCACTTATGAGGAAGCATTTGGCACATCTAAATCAAGAGGAGTAGCAATTATAATTTCTAAAAGATCTAATTTTATTGTGACAAGTGTTGACTTAGATGAAAAAGGTAGATATGTAATTATACAAGGTGAAATAGATGGAGAAATATATGTTATAGCGAATATTTATGCACCTAATGAGAAGCAAAAAGAGTTTTATGAAGAAATATTTAATAAGATTAAAAATATGAAAGGAGGTTATACAATAATGGTAGGTGATTTTAATATGGTGATGGATAGGTGGAAAGATAAATCGGATCCATTAATTAGAGATAGGTATAATAATATAACAATTTTAAATAAACTGGTGAGTAGAAATGAACTGATAGATGTTTGGAGGTTAATAAAGGGGGAGGAAAAGAAATATACGTATTATTCAACAGTTCATAAAAATTATTCAAGAATAGATTATATTTTTGTTTCAGAGAATATGATACCTAGATTAATAAATATGGAAATTGAAACAATAAAAGTAACAGATCATGCTTTGATGAATTTGGATATAACTATGAAAAAGAATTATAGAGAAGCAAAAAGATGGAGATTGGATACTAATTTACTGAATTATAAAGAGATAGTAAATAAAATAGAGAAGGAGTGGCAAGAAATATGGGATATAAACAACAAGGAAGTAACACAGAATGTATTATGGGATACTATGAAGGCAGTGGTAAGAGGATTATGTATTAAAGAATCAAGAAAATTAAAGAGACAATTAGGAGAACAAAAATTGAAATTAGAAAAAGAAATAAAGGAATTAGAGAATGATTATATAATAGATAGGACTAAACAGAAATTTATAGTACTACAAGCTAAAAGAGATGAATTAGAAAAGATAGAAATGGATGAAGTTCAGAAAAATTTAATATATTTGAAAAGGGAATTTTTTGAATGTAGTAATAAAAATTCTAAAATGCTGGCTAAATCAGTACAATAAAAAAAAACTAGGAATATGATTGGTGTAGTAAAAGATAAATTTGGTAAAGTAAAAAAGCTGATGAAGGAGAAATTAAAAATATTTGAGGAATTTTATAGAAAATTGTATTCAGCAGAAGAAAAATCTGTAGAGAATATAGAGGAGTATATTAATAAGAATTGGAAAGTAAGGTTAACAGAGCAAGATAAAGGGTTGATGGAAGAAATGATATCAGAAGAGGAAATAGAAGGAGTGATAAATAATTTAAAAGGAGGAAAATGACCAGGATTGGATGGACTAGGTCCAGAATATTATAAAACATTTAAAAAAATGTTTAATTCCTAAATTAAAAGTGTTGTATAATGGTATATTAAGGGGTGAGAAAATCCCATTATCATGGAAACAATCATTAATAATATTAATTTTAAAACCAAATAAGGATCCTATGGATCCAGGTTCTTATAGACCAATATCTTTAATAAACCAAGATGCAAAAATATTGACAGCAATAATGGCAAAGAGGTTAAACAAATTTATTTATAAGTATATACATAAAGATCAATGTGGTTTTATTCAAGGAAGGCAGATACCAAACTTAATAGGGAAAACGATAAATAAAATAAATATAATGGATAGAGATAAACAAAAAGCTGGAATTTTAGCATTAGATATATTTAAAGCTTTTGATTGTGTGGAATGGCCGGCGTTAAAAACAATTTTAAACAAAATGGGATTAGGAGAGAGATTTAAGGGATTAATAAATCAATTATATTCCCATAATACATCTGTGGTGATGGTAAATGATGGATTTACAGATCAGATTCAAATAACAAGAGGAACGAGACAAGGATGTCCATTATCTCCAGTATTATTTGCAATAGTTATAGAAATATTAGCGAATGTGATAAGAAATGATGAGAATTTGGAAGGAATTGGAATTAAGGAGAAAAATAAAATAAGTTTATTTGCAGATGATACATTACTAACAATTAAAGATCCAGTTAAAAAGATAGATAGGATAGATAAACATTTAAAAGAGTTTGGGGAGAAGACAGGATTGAAAATAAATTGGGCCAAATCAGAAATAATGTTATTTAATTATACTAAAGAAGAAGTACAAAAATTTATAAGTAATAAAAGAATGTTACTTAAGGTAAAAGATTCAATTAAATATTTAGGAATAGATATTACTAAAAATTTACAAGGACTACAGGAAAAAAAATTAAGAAATTAAAATTAGAAATTAAACGGAAATTAGAGGATTATAAAAATATAAAGTAATCGTGGTTTGGCAGAATAGCAGTGGTAAAAATGAAAATATTACCTAAAATTAATTTTTTGTTTAGAATGTTACCAATAAAAGTATCAGAGGAAGAAATAAAAGAGTGGCAAAAGTTATTAAATAATTTTTGTAATGGGTATAAGAGACCGAGGATTAACAAGAAATATTGGTATAAAAGTCAAAAAGAAGGTGGCCTGGGACTTCCAAATTTAAAATGGTATTATTATGCAAATCAATTGAGGTATATCATAGAAGGAGTTTCAGGAAAGGGTGATTTAGAGATAGAAGATATGAATATTGAGATGAAATTAGAAAATATATTTTTTAGGAATTTTTCAAAGAAAGAAATAGAAAAGATAGAAAATCCTTTTATAAAAAATACAATAGAAATATGGAAGAAAAAAGAAAAGTAAATTGTTACCGAAAATATCAACATTAACTCCAATAGTAATGATGGAAAAATTTCCAATAAACTTAAGAGAAATAATAGAGAAAGATATAAAAAAAACAAAAATTATATAGATTAAAAGATTGGATGAAAATAATGATAAACAAAGATAGAATGAAAGAGAGATTGCAGGGAACTAAAATATCCTGGTTAAATTATATACAATTAGCGCAATGGACAAAGAGCATGAAAAGATATGTTAAAGATTTTAAAGAATATACTAAATTTGAACAAATTATTATTCAAAAAAGAAAATATGCAAGAAAATGAAATATTAAAAGGTATTACAAGTGAAATATATAAAATATTGGCAAAAGAACAAGAAGAGGATTATCTTAGAAAAATGTGGGAGGAAGAGATAGCACAAAATATAGATATACAAGAATGGAGAAAAATTTGGAAACAACGTCATTTAAAAAAATTATCAATAAGAATAAAAGAGAATTACTATAAAATAGTTTGGAAATGGTACTTGACTCCAGTGAAATTAAATCAGGTAGATGAGAAATATTCAAGATTATGCTGGAGAGGATGTCAAGAAATCGGTATGTACATGCATATGTGGTGGAAATGTAATAAGATAATGGAATTTTGGCAAAAGGTTTTTAAAGAGATAAAAGAGATTATAGGAATGGAGTTACCAGTATGTCTAAATATAGCGTTGTTGTCTATATATAATAAAGTTGAGTGCACCCAGGCAAGGAAGGGATTAATAACAAATTTGCTAATTGCAGCGAGATTAATAATAGCAAAAAAAATGGAAAACAAATGAAAAATTTCAAATAGAGGAATGGTATAAAGAAGTGTGGGAAATTGCAATTAATGATAAATTAACATGTAGAATTAGATATATGAAAGGTTTAGTAAAAGGGAATGATTTTGAAGAAATTTGGAAAATATTCTTGGAAAAAGCTTTGATAAGAGATGGTAAAGCTACCCTTTCACAAGAAGAATGGCAATTTTGGAAAGTGGATTAAATAAAAAGTTGGCTCTGGGGGGTGGGTATCATTTTTTATTTTTATTTTTTTATTATTATTATGTGTGTGTGTTAAACATTTGATGTATTGATTAAATAAGATATATGATGTTTAATTTTGTTAAGGAAAAGAAAAAAGAAAAAAAGTTAAAAGATAAATGGCTTTGGGGAACTGTTACCTTTAGAGATAGTTTGATATGTTAAGTAATAAGATTATATTTAGTAATAGTAATAGTTTAAGTGGAAGCGAAAAATATAATTAAGAATGGAACTATTATAATAAAAATGAATATAATGAGAATAAGAATTAAAGATAGGTAACAAAATATACAAGTAGTATGACATAGAATAAGCTGAATAAGTTTATGATTTTAAGGGTAAAAGAGAAAAATAATAATGTAAGTTTGTATTTTTTTATTATTCTTTTCCTTTTGTTCTTTTCTCGCTTCACTATTATGTATCAACACATGGTGTTTTAATTTTTTGTTAAAAAAAAAAAAAGGACAATAGCAAGCAAACAATAGCAGGCAAACAACCAGCAAAACAAGCGCAGCCCCACAAGCCTGTAAACACACCTGGTCTAGGATGCCTTCACAGACCCAGCTCTCTTCTGCTCTCTCCTCTGGGAAAAATGTCAGGGTCGGGCCAAGTCAAGAAGCAAACTGTGTATAAATAAATGAATGATCTTTATTAAATACAGGCACACAATGTAAGCAACACACGCACACAGATAACTAAGGAAAATAAAGGTTTGAGTATGATAGAGGGATTTTCAAAGGGATAGTTGGTTCGGGTATACGGAACCTGTTCCTGGAGCCCAGAAAGAAGATAGAGAGCGATGCTGGGGTGCGATGTAGCTCAGCATGTGGGGCTGAGGGGAAGCTCGCCAAGCAAAGTGGCAGCAAGGCGGTCTGGAACTCAGGCGCGATCCAAGGAAGGTCTCGGAATCAGGGGTTTTTATAGGTAGAAATGTAACTGCAGGCTATGCCATACTTGGGGAAAACAATGCATTTTGGGCGCGGGACAAAGCTTTTGGAAAGGTCAGAATTTGGCATGATTGAGTTAAGTCCGAATTGACAAAGAGGTAGACAGTATGCAAATGCTCAGTGCTTGGCAGTTGAGTATTCAGCTTGCCAGGGTGCCTGCTTGGGGCAGGGAGTCCTTTGTAAACAGCGTGCATACATAATGAAGGTGTTTGCAGGGAGGTCTCCTAAAGCAAGAGTCTGGCTTTTTCTGGCCTGCCTGGGTGGAGAATGGAATGTCCAGCAATTAGTGGCCGCGCCTAGCCTGTGCTTGTTCGGGGGCCTCACAAACACATGGAGAGGGGTGGTAGAAAAGAGCCAAATTATTGATATCAAAATGATATCTTGGGGGTATCTCCAAGTAGGCCTAAACTGCAGTAACAGGACCTTCTAGAAAAAGAACCACATCATCTGCAAATTCTCTATATTGATAGTACTTCTTACCAGTCTTTACCCCACACTTACAGTCTTGCCTAAATTCTATGAGTAGCACCTCTAGGACCAAAACAAACAGCAACGGAGAGAGAGGACAACCTTGTCTTGTGCCCTTCTCTATTTGAAAGTTATTAGATCTCTCAGTGTTAACAATCAGGTAAGCCCTCTGTTTAGATAGATCTAATCCAAGATATAAAGGCATCTCCAAATTTCATCTCTTCCAAAACTTTAAAGAGAAAACCCCATCTAACATTATCAAATGCCTTTTCTGCATCTAAGAATATTAGGGCACCAATATTGATTTGTTTAGTAGCTCTCTATGATTTTGCTCTAGTTGAGGTAGCATTTTGGTTTGAAGGTAATCTGCAATCCTTTTATCATCTTCCAGATTTTGGAGGTTATATAGGTTTTGAAAATAATTACATAGAATTTTTTTGATCTTTCTGTTATCAAACACTATCTGATCTCCCTCTCTAATGCAATTGATTCTATGCTTTTTTTTCACTATGAATTTTGTAGGCCAACCACTGACCTGGCTTATTCGCATTTTCAAAATAGTTTTGTTTAGCCAATTTTAATTTCTTTTCCATCTCCTCCATGTTATTGAGAGACAGCTGTTTCTGTGCTATTTTGAGTTTCATATGGAGCTCTTTATTTCCTGGTTCTTGTTTAGATTGCTTCTCTAAGTTACTTATTTTGTTCACCAATTCTTCCATTACTTTTGCCTTTTTCTTTCTCCATTCACTGGATTTTTGGATAAAAATTCCTCTGATCACTTCCTCTGAAGCATCCCAAACATTTTGGACACTCACACCTTTATCTAGATTGTCTTTGAAATATTGTTCTAGCTCTTTCCTACAATAGGAAATTATGTCTTCTTGAACTAGTATGGTCTCGTTCAATCTCCAATTCTTGCAATTAACTCCTATTTCCATTTCAGTTTGAATTCCTCTTCATCCTGGAATCAAGTTATTAGTGAGGTGCCAAAGGGTTCTGTCCTGGGCCCAGTGTCATTCAACATTTGCAGAGGACACCAAATTAGAAGGAGTAGCTTATACTGCAGAGGACAGGAACAGAATTCAAAATGATCTTAACAGATTAGAAAGCTGGGCCGAAACTAACAAAATGAATTTCAACAGGGAGAAGTGTAAGGTGTAGAAGTGTAGAAAGCAACAGCAAACTGGCTACTCATATCATATGTAAATAATGTTGTAATAGCTGTCCAAACCCAGGTATGTTCCTTTTTTCACAAAGGCTAGCCACTGTGTGGAAATTATTCTAACCATGATAATTGCCAGCAGTTTACTTCTTGCCTGCTCCAAAGTGCCTTCCAAAACAATACAATCCTGCCGTTTACCAGACCAAACAAGCAAGACCAACAATAAATGTACTTTTATGTAAGCAACCAGTACCTAGGAAAAACACAGGCAAATGAAGTAGTCCATGTGCTGAAGAGCAAGCCCTGTGTCCTCCCTTCTCAAGTGAAATAATTGAGTACGTCCTGAAGCACCTCTAGGTTTTAGTGTAACCAAGAGTTTTCCTAACTGTGTGTTGCAACATGTTAGTGTGTTGTCTGCAGTGTGTAAATGTTTCATAAAAACGTAATGGGTGGAAGGGCTGCCTCTCCTGCCACGGTGGTGGGCATGGCCCTGGTGAAGGGGCCGCTTCTCCCACCACCACTTCCCTAGACGAAGGAAGACCCTGGGAGGGTGGTGGCGGGGGCGGGCCAGGCTCGAGTGGAGGGGCTGCCTCCATTTACTGAATTATTTACTGTATTACTGTGTCATGAAATGATGCATATCTAAAAAATTGTATCACCAATATAAAGTTTGGAAAGTTCTGGTGTAGTCATTAAGAATTCTTTTCCAATTGTTACATTCAACACTAATATAGCATGCTACATGTGCAAACAGATTGCTGATCTATACACGCGTATTTTCATATACAACATCCAACACATTAACCTGTATCCAGATCTATGATCAGTACCATAATACAGTTATTCACAGGTAATAGAACATATGTGTTTTCATATACAAGTTTCTGGCTTTACATAGCTGTTCTAGTTTTAAACCTTCTTGATTAACAACCAGTAGAAGTAAGTGTGTAAATTATTTTTAAAAACCATTCTTCATAAAAGTACTGCAGCCACCCAACATAGGGTTAAGTCCTAGTAAGTCCCCATCTTCAAAAAGGGGAAAAAAGGACTTCCAGTTTGGATGCGAGCGAGGAAGGCATGATCTCGTTGAGCTTTGTTGCGAGGTCGCCACTGCAGCAGACTACCGACTGAAACTGGTATCAGTCGGTTTGTTCTGTACCCCTAAAAACTGGGGTACAGCAAGATAGAGGCCCACGACATCGCTCAAGCCGCTTCTTCTCTGGGTGTTCAGTTCCAATGCCACAGGAGAAGTGGCTGGATGAGCAGTTGCTGCCATTATTTCTGTCTGCTATGGCGTGAATCGGAGGGGGGATCCTGCCTGCTACAATTCCCACTGCTGAACTTCTTTCTAGACAGAAGAAAGAATTTGCAACACAAGGTTTGCCCAGCTTTCTCTTTTCCTGGGATTTAATTCTACATTGGATGTTTATGTTTAAAGTTTGGCAGTTTCCTTGTGTATTTTGCCTAAAGAAGGAACTCTGAAGAGCCCAGAAATTTCTACCCACATTAAGCAGCATTCACGGGTGATTCGGCTTCTTTCTCTCTCCCTTTGAGTTTGAGTTTAAATCCTAGTTTAAAATGAAAAGTTCTCCTGCTTTTTTCCTTGGCTCCCACTAGTGTAATACGTATAAAAGAGAAAGTGAAGATTTTGTGTTTGAACATTTGGCTGCAAACAATGAACTATGGAATAACTGACTACTGATTGCTGACTAATGATTATTTGACTGAATACTGATTATTTGACTACTGAGTACTGACTATTGTCTAACTGACTACTGACTATTGATTACTGATTGACTACTGATTGCTTGATTGCTGACTGCTGGTACCATCTGACTACTGATTACGGACACTACCAAAAGAATCACTAGGTTTAATTTATTTGTTAACCACCTCATAGACTCATTTATTACTCATTACTCATCTGTTCTTCAATTTATACTCCAATTTATATCTCTAAGACATTCAGATTTAAATCGACAATCTTGGACAATTAATTCTGCCTTCCTACTACTTGCTTATTACTGATTAATTAACGACTAAAGGAATTCATGAAGGATATGATTGATTAAATGACAAAATAGTAGATGAATTACTTAATTACATTATTGCATACAGAACTGTGTATTTATTAGAAGGTTCAAGAAATTATTGAATATTATTTAATCATCTATATTACTGGATACTAACTGATTACTGCTTTTGGTAATTATTGTTTTTTAATTATTTATGTTGACTTTAGGTTTTCTGAATAGAGGAAATTCTGTAATATCCAGTTAATATCCAGTTAGTAAGTCAGATTGCTAACTGAAATATGCTGACATAATTTCTAAAAGGAGGAATTTAAGTTGAGTGATTGTGTATGATAAATGGTTATGGGAGCAGGGGAAAGGAAAATGAACTAAGGGTGGATTTATAAAAGGATAGCCAACAGTTGTGTATTTGAGATTCTATATATATATATATAGATAGATAGATAGATATCATATATATTATATATATATATATATATATATATATATTTAACTGATAGATAATCAGCCTAGATTGATAGTTGGTGATCGAGGAAATTGATTAAGTCCTAATTGCCATTTCATATCATTATGATATTTTGGCTTGTTAATTCAATTAGAGGACTTATTGTTAAGTATTGGATCAATATCTTGTTGTAGCATGTCTAAGATGAGATCAGGTAAAACCATAAGTGGGGACCCCCAAAATAGAAGAGACTCAGTAGATGTTCTACCTGAGTACCATAGAAAATCATGGATGAAATGAGAGACTTTATGAAAGATATCAAACAAGACTTATCTGATTGAAAACTACAAATGGCTGAAATGTAGAGTTCACTAGGTCAAGTCAAAAAAGATGTAATAAATAGGAAGGATATTGAATTAAATAAAAAAGAAATTAAAGAGATAAGACAGAAATCAGAATAATCTTCTATGGCGATGGAATGACAACTAGATAGATTGGCGCTTATAGAGCAAAAACAGATGGATTCATGGATCTGTGTTCAGGCCTTAGAAGAGGAGCATAATGAAAATATTAACGAAAGGATGATGAACCTCCTAGCTGAATTATGGATTTAGAAGAAGACACTGTGGATAACGAAATTGATTCCATGTTATAGGGTTCAAACAGACTTAGCCAAAAATCAAAAACTGCCTAGAGATGTGGTTGTGCAATTTACCAAGAAATCTATTAAGGACAAAATAATAGAAGAACATAATAAATACCCATTAACAGATCAAGGTAAACAACTTTTTGTTATGCCGGAAATTCCCACTAGAATTCTAAGAAAAAGCCCACATATACATGTTGTTCTTCACCAGGCCTGAAGTCAGACTGAAATGGATCTAGATAATCCATTTCATCCAGAAACCCTTGGAACTGAGAGGCCACCACATGCTCCAGAACCTTGTTCAAAAATGGAATATTGGAGACTGGATGATAATTATTCAGAATAGTAGGATCCAGGGAGGGCTTAAATATGCTGGAAACTTTCCTTGCTGCCGTGAGGCATTCACCACTCCCCTTAACAACTCAGCCAGTCCCCTTCTAGTTGCTTTCAGAAGCCAGGAAGGGGAAGAGTCCAGTACATATGCGGTGACTTTCGCTTCTCCAAGGATCCTGTCCACATAATCAGATTGTACAAACTGAAATGAATCCAGTCATACAAGACAGGTGCCAATATAACATCAACTGGACCTGTCTCAACTACAGCATCCAAATCAGAGTGAATCTGAGCAACTTTGTCTGCAAATTGTCTCACAAATTCATCACTGCAGACTGTAGAGTGACCTTTATTTCCATCTTGTCGACCAGAATGTAAAGGGCCTCTAATCACTCAAGACAGCTGTGCAGGATGGCACTGTGCGGGTGCAGTGGTGGCAGAGAAGTGTAATTTCTTCACTGACACTATTGCCACAACATAAGCTTTCTAATGGGTTCTAGCCTGTGTTTGGTCAGACTTGCTCTGAGTCTTCCACCAACATTGCTCTAGTCTCTGTCCTATTCGTTTCATCACCGTCAGATCCCAAGTAAACCAGGAGGCTTGCTTGGCTACACTTTGTGGGAGGAGACATTTAGAGGAAGTTGTGTTCACCACCCTGGTCCTTTCTCTCTTCTAGAGATCAGCCAGGACTTCAACAGGATCATCTGCCAAGGCAACAGGAAACTCTACAAGAGCTATCAGGAATCCATCTGGTTCCATAAGCCTCCTGGGGCAGACCCTCTTCATTAGCCCCCCACCCCTGCAGAGGCTCCAAGTCCCAGTGAGTCTAAACCCCACCAGGTAGTGATCAGTCCATGACGATGGAACTATAGAAAGTTCCTCCACACTTAGATCACCATCATCCTGCCCAGAACAGTAAACCAGGTGTGTCCTGCAGCATTAGTGGCACCAGCTATAACTTGGGACAGGCCCACGGTTGTCATGTCAGACATGAAGTCCTGAGCTGCTCCAGACAGAATAGTCTCCATGTGGATGTTGAAGTCCTCCAGTACGAGAAGACAAGGGACTCTCAACATCACCACAGAGATCAGCGCAGGCAGCTTAGGAAGGGAGAGCAGCGGGGCAGGTGGTACAGCAACAGAATCCCTACTCTGTCCCATCCAACCATCTCCAAAAACACATACTTGAACCCAGCAGATTGTGGGACAGGCCACCTGGTGAGGGAGATGGAAACCCAATAGACCATTGCAATTCTGCCTCCCTACCCCCTAGGCCTTGCCTGCTGCAGTACAGAAAACCCAGGCGGACACAGCTGGGAGAGATTAACCCCCACTCCACCCTACTTCAGCCAGCCAGGACTCTGTAATACAGGCCGGATTGGCATGTTCATCCAGGATCAAGTCCTGGATCAAAGATGTTTTTCCATTCACCAACCTGGCATTGAGCTGCAGGATTTTCACCCCAGAGTGAGGGGAGTCCGTTTCCAAGGCCATCCAGACAATTTGAAGTGGGAGACAACTTGGGAGTAACCCTGTGGCTCTCTCTTCTACAACTATAATAAGATTGGCTCCCCATACCATATCTCCCTCTGCCCATCACTGTCATGATGGCTGCTCCCTGGGCTACTTCCCCTCCCTCGCATTTCATATAACATATTTTGGTGGGGGGGTCAGCAGCTTTATTACAATTATAAAATAGGCCCAATACATTTCTTTAAAATCTTCCCTCCTCTCGCTGCATTCTTGGCTGCATTCTTTACCTTAATTTTAAAATCATGAAACTTTCTTAGAAAAGGTTTGTTTTAGTACAGATAAATCTTACATGTTGCATTAAAAATCTCAAATATTTGTTCATTTCATCGTATTGTACCATATTGCAAAACATATTTGTTAAATTTATGTCCAGCCTTTCCACTAAAATAGTGCTAAAGACATCTAAGTTTGGGCTATTCCAGATAGGTTTAAAGAAGCATGAGTTCTTGTAGTAGAGCTCCTTGATTTTTTTTAATTTTATTTTTTTTATGTTTTTATTTATTTATTTTTATTTTTATTTTTTTATTTTTTTGGTTGTTGTAGTGCTGCATATACTTATTCCATTCTTTCAGGGAGCTGTTTCTAGTGATTTCTTGGTTCTGCACGAGAACTTCCAAAGTTTTTTTTTTCTTTTCTTTTTTTAAACCAAGGCATGGTTTGTTGAATTGGTCCTATGGTTTGAAAGTTTTTTTTCCTCTGAATTTAATTTTTTTTTTAAGTTATAAGGCTCCTCCTGATAGAGCAGAGAGGTCAGCAGATTGCAGCATTTGTTGCTGTGGTTCTTGGTTTGTTTGTTTTTAATCCAAACAACATTTCCATGGTGCTGGACAATTTTTCTTGAGTTTTCCAGCACCATATGCAACATTTTATTCCCATTCTGTGTTTCTTTTTAATTCTGACACATACTGGAACAACAACAAAAACTCCTTCTCTTTCCTTCATTTTAATTTGTAAAAAGAGTTATAGTGCTATAATACATCAGTTAAAATGTCATTTTTGCACTATAATTAAAATAAATTGTGCCCAGCCAGCACAAAATGCCAGGACTTTGGAAGTTGTAGAAGCAGTTTGGCAGAAATTTGGCAATAGTTTTCCTCCCTCCCTCAGGATTGCTCTACCTGATATGAATCAGCTGAAACACGCAAACACACAAAATCAAAATGAACAATTTAATTTTTTTCATTAACTATGATGAGGGAGATCTGGTATTTCCCAGAAGTTTTTTAAATGTATGATGGTTTGTTTTGTTTTGTTTATTTGAAACATTGTGCCAATTGTGATTCATTAAATACTGTTTTGCTTCTCAGATACTAACCTCTGCATGACAGAAATGGATCCAAGTCAGAATATTTCATCTCGAGATGATTATCTTCCTCACTACCAGCGAGATGAAGACCCTTTTGTATCAAAACTCTCAAAAGAAGCTGACATAGTAGCTGGATTTTATTTATTAGTGATTGGTAAGATTTACATATTTTTCCAGTGAGTGTTCCCCCTTATACTGTCTCTATGTAAAAGATACATGCATTGCTTAGATTTTTTTAGCAGTTGGGTTGGGTGTATTAGTTGTTAAAATTGTATTTTCATCCCAATCCAAAGGTACAATAATAAATATTCACAGCTTCAGGAGAAAAATGTTACAAAGGAGGGAAGAGGGAATTTCCATTAAAGAGAGAAATATTTAATTTTTAAGTAGTTAAAAAGAAGAGTATTTTGAGCTAAAATCTCCATCCTATCCTTCAAGAAAATACTTGTATTTTCTTTCCTATAAAGACAGAAGCCCTTAGCAGGCTTCCATCTGCTTGTGCCAAGGTCTAAACCGCCTTCAACCATCGCTGGACACACAGCAGCTTCCCAGATTCTTGTACATTGACAGCAAAGGTCTGTACTGGGCTTTGTAGTCATGTTAAGTTCAACATGGTCATAGAGCTATTATGGCTGGGAGCCCAGCGTTATCAAGGTTACTTAGTCATAGGGAACAAACTGAATACTGTTGAATATATCAAAGTCTGGGAAGCTGCTGAGCACATAGCAGTGGTCAGTGGCAGGACTTGTAGTTTTGTCCTACAAGTGAGCAAGCGAATGGCTACCCAGGACCATAATGACTCCGTAATGTACTGTAGATGGATTCATAATACACTTTAAAGTGCCTTGTCACTAGCCTTGTTCAGACCTTGGGCTCAATGCTTGTAGGACATAAAATAGGGACACCACAAGTGCATGCAAACGCTTATATTGTGATAATTCTGGGTTTACACTCAAATGAGCCCTGTAAATACATTTGCCAAATATGATGACAAATCCTGCTTAAGGGCTTTGTGCACAATGTGCAAACGTCTAACTTAGCTTCAGGTGCTCAGTGATGATGGTAGTGAGGTTTGTGTGACATCTTCACCCATCCCTCTTTTATCCCTACATGTGCCTGTGTCTAAGTAGGACTACACTCTGAGGTCAAATTTAAACATGATATCATGACAAAAATTATAAAACAGAAACTGTTTTTGGCAAGTGTCATGTGCAAATTTGCTTAGATTGTCTGTACATGCAACGTGGCCACATCCTGGACTATACCGGCAAATGTAGTAGTTGGAATCCAATTTTAAATGAGCGGCCAGCTGTGGGGAACCCTGCCCAAAACATTGCTGACATGTCTAGTTTAAACCTACTCACCTCCATGCCTGAGCTCTCTTTGCTTCAAACTAAGGCACACATTTGTTTAATTACTTTTAAATTTAGGCAGGCATTCTTTGTCCTTCCAGTAAATTGCAAAGATTGCATAGATGCAATAAAACAACACACAATATAAACAATGGTAGATACAGCAGCAAAATGCCGGACATTTAAACAGACTTACTGGAAGTCATAGACTGAACTGTATATTTTTAAAAAGCTACACAAGTGTGCATTTCTAATTCATCTCCAAAGAGGACAGAATGGATATATAGAATAAGGAACATAGTTTAATATGGTAAAGTTGATGAACTGCATTAGAGGCCGTTTCTGCACTATATGCCATTAGCACGTTGTACTGTTGCAATCCTGGCATTGCCACATGCGCGATGCTGTCAGGTTGGGAACACTGTTTTCCTCACCTTTCTGCTTTAAGTGGATGAGTAGTGGTATTGCCACTGGTGTTCCTTCCACGCTGCAGTGTCCTTGGACACTCCATTTCCTTGCCTTCACCCTTCCCCTCCATCCCTGATTGGTCTTTTTGTTTTTGTTTTTCTTTAAAAGCTATACTAGTACAACCATGTTGTAACAGCAGGACATGCCAGTGCACTATTGCATTTTCATGCTACAATGCTTAAAAATGTATTTAAAAAAATAAAAAGTTTTAACTCAAAGGAGAACTTTAAAATAAACATGGAGAGGTGATAGATTTTGAAGTTGCCACACCATGGGAGTTGGGGAAGGAGGGACAAGCTGAGCACTCCCACAGCCCGTCCACTGCTGGATCCATGATAACAGGAAGCACTATCAAGTGCTCAGCTGGCAGACAGGATTGAAGCGCTATAGGAGGCGCTTAATGGATTTTTTTCTGGGAATCGAATATGGCAGTTTGGTGATGCTTGGGGGCAGGATAGCAGCTGGATAGTGATAATGTCATTCAATAGCATAATTCCTGGACTGGAAACAACCCTCTGCTGTTGTGCTATAGTGATGTAGTGTGGAAATGGCCAGAGTTTGAGAAGGCAGGCTACAAGACTCCCATTTTATAGAGTAGTGGCTATTTTTATACACCATTGCAATGGAAAGGTTCAAGAGAATATCAATTTATATATGTCTGTGAATATAATATAACTTATTTGGCAATATTGGTTCTCCTGTAGTGGCAGAGAACATCCTGTGGTGTTTGTCCCCTCCTATTTCCTCATACATACATTTCAGCCAATCATTTTGCTTGAGGCTCCCCTTAGTGTAGAATGACGAACCATAAAACCCTTCACCCTGACTAGGTTGTCATCTATCCAGCTCCTGAACTTTTCTTCAATTGCTCTGCCTTTTATTCTTCTTTCTCATTATTCTTCCCTTTGTTGCAAAAAAAATCCTCTTTTGCTTTACTTTTACTCTACTGTAGTCTCTGCCCCTATTTGCCCACCAGTTCTCTATTGCCTTGTGTGCTGGAGACCACACTTCTGAGTACCATTCAGTGAAGGACAGAGAAGAAAGGAGTCCAGCCATGTCGAGAGACACTCTGTCCCTCCCTTCAGCTAGGGCAAAACAAATTCATTTCCACCCTCTGAGCTGCATCACAGAGGCCATCTCTCAAGAGGCATGATGTATTCCAGTGATCCTACTGCTTGTCTAATTAATTGAGTATTCCTTACATTAAGTATCACCAAGGAAGCTGCAAGGAGGGTGAGACAGAGGCCCTGGATTGTTTCCCTACGCCCATTGCCAAAGGGAAAACACTGCATCCAGCATTTGCCAGATGAATTAAACAATTTGTCTCCAGAGAGACCAGTGGCCCACTCAGCCTCTCAAGAGTTGGGTTGACACATGGAACATGCATGTCACTAATTCCTTCCAACGATTAAGTCTCCCCAAAGGATTCAGATAGCACGTGGAAAGAGAATGCAATGAGTCTTCCTCTGTATCACGTTCCATTATTCTCAGGGTTCTGACATCCAAGAAAGGGAAAATTAAGTCCTGCTTTCTTGGGTACCCTCTTACTCATAAGGCAGAAAAACATAAAAAGATTGGGAAAACTGCCACCAGAAGAGGAAAAAAAAATCCTCACAAACCACATTATCACGCAGCATGGAAGCAATTCCACCCTCTGCAAAAACCCAGAATGGTCCTCTGGGATTTTTCTCTCTGAAGATATTCCCCAGGAGGAGAAATGGGGAATTCTTCTTTCTTTCTCACACACTTGACTGTGCTACTGACTCTTCCTTGGGTAAACTCTAGATTGGAGAATTTTCTCATCTTTTTAAAAGATTCACCTTCTCACCTGCTCAACCTGCAGGGCCAGAGTTCACAATAGGGTTTGAAGCCTTTAAAAAGGATTGCTGGCTTTTCATCACACCTTCCATTTCCTAGGCATTTCATAGATATAGAAAAAGATTTATGGATTAAACTGGGAACTTCCGAATCAGTGTCAAATCTTATTTAAGAAGAGAACAAATAAGAAATGCTGGAAATGTCAAGAGGAAAAAAAGAAAAACCTTTTAGTATATGTGGTGGCTATGTGACAAAGCTAGAAAGTTGTGGGAATGTATTCATATGATAATAACAGACATTCTAAACATGAAATTTCCAATGAAAATGGAAATGTATTTTTCGAATATATTAACTGTCATACATGCTGAAATTGCAAAGAAGTACTACAAAACATTACTTTACACGGTAATATCTGCAAGAATTGTCTATGCTCAAAAATCAAAAACAGCTTCACTATGATCAGCAGAAGAATGGCTGTTAAAGTTATATGATTATAATGTAACATTATAACATATTTTTGGTTACAATGGTCAGTGTTACCCTGATCTCTGGGGGTCCCAGGAGGGTTACCCAAATAACCAAACAACAACAACAACGACTTGGGGAAAATTAGCTTGAGCACTCACTAAAGCTAGTGTGAGGCAGGGTAACTTAGCAGGATCTTGCAACCCAGTGTCTACAGGTTCAGGTCAGTCAAGCAGCCAGACAGTTTGAAGTAATAAAATTAATGTTTTATTAGATACAGACAAATATTAAAGACACCACAGTCACACAGCTAACTAAAGAATCGGAAATAGGGATTTTTAGAGGGAAACGGGTGATACGACACCTGTCTCGTAGTCCTGGAGAGGTTTGAAGATTGAGTTCGTTGGTATGGAGTCTCAGTACATGGGACTGAGGGGACGGCTTGCCAGACAAAGCGGCAGCAAGGCGGGATGGAAGTCCAGAGCGATCTGAGGAAGGTCTCGGAATCAGGGGTTTTTATAGGGTGAATTGTGACTGCAGGCCATACCTTACTCAGTGAGAACAATGCAATTTAGGAGCGGGACAAAGCCTTGGAAAGGTCAGAGTTTAGCATGATTGGCTTAGAGCTGAATTAACAATAGTGTAGCCAGTATGCAAATGTGGAGCGCTTAGTGCAGCTTTGTGAGGCTACCTGCTCGGGGCTGGGAGCCTTTGTTAGTAACGCGCATATGCAATGAGGTGTTTGCCGGAGAGGTCCCTGAAGCGACGAACCGGCTGTGTCTGGCCTGCCTGGGTGGAGAATGGAATGTCCAGCAATTATCGGCTTCGCCTGTTTACGTGCTTGTCCGGAGGCCTCGCAAACACATGGAGCAGAGGTGGCAGAGGAAAATCAAATAGTTTGATATCAAAACGATATCAAGTGTTATCTCCGGGTAGGCCTGGACCGCAGTAACATCAGTTTGTAATTACTTAGAAAGCAATGCCATAATCACTAAAAGCCAGCATGGATTTCTCAGAAATAAGTCATGCCAGACTAATCTTATCTCTTTTTATAATAGGGTTACAAGCTCGTTAGACGAAGGGAATGCTGTAGATGTAGCATATCTTGACCTCTGTAATGCCTTTGACAAAGTTCCACATGATATTCCTGCAAAGAAGCTAGTAAAATGTGGGCTAGACAGGGTTATTGTTAGTTGGATTTGTAATTGGTTGACTGACCGCACCCAAAGGGTGCTCACCAATGGCTGCTTTTCATCCTGGAGAGAAGTGACTAGTGGGGGGCCACAGGGTTCTGTCCTGGGCCCAGTGCTATTTAATATCTTCGTCAATCACTTGGATGGGGGAGTGGAGAGCATGCTGATCAAATTTGCAGATGATACCAAACTGGGAGGGGTTGTTAACACACCAGAGGATAGGATCAAATTTTAATACGACTTTGACAGATTGAAGAGGTGGGCCAAAGCTAACAAAATGAATTTCAACAGAAAGAAATGTAGGATCCTGCACTTGGACAGAAAAAAATGAAAGTCACAAGTATAGGATGGAGGACATGTGGCTGGATAGCAGTACGTGTGAAAAGAATCTAGGAGTCTTGGTAGATCACAAGCTGAACATGAGTCAGCAGTGTGATGTGGCAGCCAAGAAAGCCAATGTGATTCTTGATTGCATCAATAGGAGTATGGTGTCTAGATTGAGGGAGGTAATGGTACTGTTACCCTGCTTGCTTGGGGTTCCCTTAGGAGGGATTCCCAAAGGCTGTCAAAATTGTCTCTTGATCTGCCTCCATAGCCACTGCCTACGTGTCCAGTATATCCCTATGGCTCACTGTGCTTGATATAAAATAATTAGGACCCTCAGGACATAGTTTTTAGGTGGGTTAGGGGGGCTTACAATACCACTCTATTCTGCATTGGTTAGGCCTCATTTGGAATCCTGTGTCCAGTTTTGGGCACCTCAATTCAAGAAGGATGTCGACAAGTTGGAACGTTTCCAGAGGAAGGCGACCAAAATGGTGAAAGGTCTGGAAGCCATGCCCTATGAAGAACGCCATAGTGAGCTGGGTATGTTTAGTCTGCAGAAGAGAAGGTTAAGAGGGGACATGATAGCCGTGTTTAAATATTTGAAGGGATGTCATGTTGAGGAGGGAGCAGGCTTGTTCTCTGCCGCTCCAGAGACTAGGACAAGGAGCAATGGATTCAAGCTGCAAGAAAGGAGATTCCACCTGAACCTCAGGAAGAACTTTCTGACGGTCACAGCTGTCCAACAGTGAAATCTGCTGCCTCAATGGAGTGTGGTAGAGTCTCCTTCTTTGGAGGTTTTTAAGCAGAGCCTGGATGGCCATCTGTTGCGAGTGCTTTGATGGGTGTTCCTGCATAGCAGGGTGTTGGACTCAATGGCCCCTGGGGTCTCTTCCAACTCCATGATTCTACGATTCTATGATTTAAAATTAAAAATAAAAATTATATGATTTGCTAGAAATGGATAAACTGACCACACTTAGAATCATAGAATCATAGAATCATAGAAATTCAGAGTTCTAAGTGAAAGGAAAGATAAAACAATAAATAACCTCAGAAAAGACTGGGGATGCTTAATAAATTACTTGAGAACAAGATGAGGAAGTACATCCATATTATATATAGAAGAAATTTAAGAATAATAAATGGAAAGATGATAAATAACTAGAAAACAACAATTGTTAAATTAATACTAGAAGAAGATACATAGGAAGAATTTTATTTTATTTTATTTTTATTTATACCTTTTTAATATAAAAGAGTTCCTGTGAAAACTGTACTATAATTTATTATAATTCCCTTTTTAATCAAGAAATCTTTGTATTGTGTGCAGGAGTGGTTGGTTTTGCTAATATAAATAATAAATAATGATTTTTTTAAAAAAGAGGACACTAGAGATTACAGTAACCACAGGACCACTAAATTAATTTCTCATGCAAGCAAAATCATGCTCAAAATGCAACAACAAAGACTTCTACTATGGCCCTTTCCGCAACACGCCTTTTCATGGAGCTGAGGTGCGGGGATTGTGCAAGCAGCCTCCAGCAAGAGGTTTTCACGTCCCGGTTCCTTCAGCTCCGCAGCTGCCGCCCGCTTGCGTGAGAGCCCCACCTGTCAGGAACCGAGATCACACACACAAATGTACCAATGCTAATACATGATTTATTTAGAGTGTGATGAGCGTACAAGACTTCAGTGATCGAACTGGAGGCAATTTTCAAAAACCAAACATTATAAGCAATGCAATCTGTTCCCACAGTAAGCAGACAGCAAATGACCTTGGGGAACTCACTCAGACTGATTTCACTTATCAGTGCTGAATTCCAGGTGTTGTTGACTTAACGGTCTCTGGTGCATTCTTGGTTACAAGCAAGCAGCTACATACTACTACTACATATCCCATACTAAATACTATCACATACTAAATATGGAGGGACCACCCGACACCGCCTCTTCCTTCCACAGTGCAGCCTGGGAGTTTCCCAGGCTGCGCTGGGGCAGGAAGCATGAGCACCACAGCTCCAGAGCTCCGTATGCATGGCAAGTGTGCGCGGGACTCAGGAGCGATGTGCGATGGTGCGCCATTTGCAGCTGAAAGCCAAAAATGAAAAAGTGCGCAAGCGGCACCTGCTAGACCCTGGAGCATCATGCGATTATGAGTGTGTCATGTGAACCTCTCCTCACATTCACGCGATGCTCAAGGGGCCTTTTCGCATGGCAAATGCCATGTGAAAAGGGCCAATATATGGAGTGAGAAATGCCAGATGTCCACACTGGGTTCAGGAAAGGAAGAAGCACTGGGGATCATATTGCAAACATACATTGGATAATGGAGCACACGAGAGCAAAAGAAAATCAAAAGAAAATCAGTCTGTGCTTCATAGATTATAGCAAAGCCCTTGATTGTGTAGATCATGAGAAACTATGGATCACTCTTAAAGAAAAAGATGTGCCACAACATTTGATTGTTCTTATGTGTAACAGTCTACTGTATTGATGGAATACAGAAAAACAGAATGGTTTTCAATTGGCAAGAGATTAGGCAAGGCTGCATTTTATCACCCAATCTATTTCATGTATGATATGCTGAACATATGATATGTAAAGTAGAATTACAGTCAGAGGAAGGATGCATGAAAACTGGAAGAAGAAACATCAACAATCGAAGATATACAGATGATACCATATTACTGACAGAAAACAGGAAAGACTTGGAATGGTTACTGAAGATAGTCAGGACAAAAATTACAAAGGCAGGTTTACAGTTGAACATTAAAAGAAACAAAAATAATGGCCATAATTTCCATAACCTTAAAGTAGATGATGAAGACATTGAACTAGTTCAAAATCTTCCATACCTTGGCTTGGTCAGTAACCAGAATGGAAACTGCACTCAAGAAATCTGAAGAAGACTTGGAAGGGCAGCAATGAAGGAACTAGACAAGATTCCAAAGTATAACGATCTATCATTGAATACTAAAGTTAGGATTGTCCACGCCATCTTATTTCCAGTTTCTATGTACAGTGGTGAAAGCTGGACAGTGAGGGAAGCTGATAGGAAGAAAATGAATTCCTTTGAAATGTGGTGCTGGAGAAGAGTTCTGTAGATACTGTGGACTCCTAAAAAGGCAAATGAATGGGTCCCAGGGCAAATCAAGCCTGAACTCTCCCTAGAAGCCAAGATGACTAAACTGAGGTTCTAGTACTTTGGCCACATCATGAGAAGACATGACACAGTAATGCATGGTAGGACAGAAAAAAGGTAGGACAAGAGGAAGACTGCATTTGAGATGAATAGACTCAATCAATGAAGACGCATCCCTGAATCTGCTGGACCTGAGCAGGGTGGTGGATGATAGAGTGACTTGGAGGTCTCTCATCTGCAGGGTCACCATAAGGTGAGGTCAACTTGACAGTGGATAACAAAAACAACAACAATCTGCACGTACCAACTAATCATTAGGATAGGCAGTTCATTTGATTCACCTATCAGGGAATGTACAGCCCGCCACATTTGCTAGGGTTAGGAGTGCAAGACCCCCACAAAAGTTGAAAAATTGCAAATATCAAACTGTGTGTGAGTCTCGGTGGGAAGAAGGCCAAAGCATGGTGGTGGTAGTGTGGGGAAGACCAGGGTCCATACCCAGCCAGGGAAAGGAGAGGGAAAGGGTGTGGGTGGCATGGTGGTGCTATACTTCCTCACTCTCACCCATTTCCTTCCTGGAGTGGGTGGGAGATTGAGAGAGGGTTTGCAGTGTTGAGAAATCAGGCTGTGAGCCATCCTTAGCTGGCCAGGCAGTGACAGGAGGAGGAGGACAAGGACCAGAAACAGGTTTTAAAGAGCTGTGGGGTCTGATCAGAGTGCTGAGAGGGAAGGCTCCCTTGGAAAAGAAGCACTTGAGGGGCAGGGGTTGGAGAAAATCAAAAATAATCCAATCCAATAATCAAACATGCAAATGTGGAGGGCTGACTGTACTTCCAGTACAAGGCCTTTCATCATCCCCCAGGGTGTTCACAAAGCTAATGGCAGCAACTGTGGCCCACCTGCATCTGAAACACATACATGTCTACCTGTATTTGGACAGCCTGTTCATCTGCTATGCTTTACTTGAGATAGGGAGGGAGCATGTGCAGAACATGCTGCACTTTGTTGACTTCCTGTGGTTTTCTGGTAAATCATGGGAAGAGTGACCCATTCATAAATCCTAGTTCTCAGAATATACCCATCCATTCAACATTTCCCCTGCCTGGATGCCAGACCTTTTCATGCAAAGAGTAGTGAGCCAATCCAACCTGAGCTGCGTAGCTCTGTACTTGTGCCTGGAAACAGCTCTTCTAGTACAGGGCAACAATTTATTCCCAGCAGGAGATGATCACCATAGTTGCGTCTTGCAGGGCATTCATAAGGATGTTCTACATGTCTTTCTGGAAGGCCTCTGCCAGGTGGTACAGGTGGAAGGGACACTCACCTCACTGAATATCTTTGGTTGTTGTTGTGTGCCTTCAAGTTTTTTCTGACTTATAGTGACCCTGTGGTGGGGTCACTATAAGTGGGGTTTTCGTGGCAAGATTTGTTAGAGGTGGTTTGCCTTTGCCTTCCTCTGAGGCTGAGAGTGTGTGACTTGCCCAAGGTCACCAAGAGGGTTTCCTTGGCTGAGTAGAGATTTGAAAGTAAGTGTCCAGAGTTGTAGTCTGACACTCAAACCACTACCCCGTGCTGGCTCTCTTATATCTTTGTACCTGGTATTAGCCTATTTACAAGATAGTAGGATAGAGGCCTGTGACTCATAAATGCTAGATATCTGCTATCTCAGTGGCCTTTAAGGGGGTCAAGCAAGGCTCCTCTCGCATTAAGCATGGAGGTGCAGCTTTGATTAAACAGGCAATAGTACATAGATATACTTCCTGAGACATTTACAAGATTTTGAAAGCACAGAGGCTTTTTGATATGTTTCATTCAGTTTTGTTTAAACATATATCCTGGAAGTTCCTATTTTTGATACAATCACATCTGCTCAACAAGTTTCAGAACTTGGACACCTGTCCACGCACCCTGTTTTAATAAATTCCATCCTGATTTGGGATCATCTTTCCTACCAAAGGTACATTCAGTTTTCCATAGGGCTCATTGCCCCCTCATTCTGTTCAAAGTAAGTTAAAAGATTAGAAAAGGAACACGACACACTATATCCATAGGTCTCTTAGAATCTATCTGAAACATATTAGGAATTCCAAGATTACAGACTCCCTTTTTGGGTCCATTCGGGACTCTAGCTTAGGCAAGAATGTCTGCAAGGGTAAAATACCAGGATGGATGCTATGGGTACTGCTGGAATGAAAAAGAGTGGTCCACTGTTTATTTACTTTTTCATGTTGAAAAGCTGGTGTTACTCCTTTTTGTCACCAGCCAATTATCTAAGAAAATCCTGGTTTCTCTCCATGCTTTTGGCTGGTCACATGGCTCTTTTTTGGGAGTGGAGGGAGTTACCCTCCTATGCTAGAGAGAGTCACAAACAAAATGATTGACTGAAGTGCCTGCCTGTCAGAAGGAGTTAGGAGGGAACAACCCACCACAGCAAGTAATACATTTCTCATGGTAATACCAACAATTATGTCAATTTTGTTTTTCTGTTTGTTTAGGAGATCAATAAAATGTAGGCCACTCCCTTAAAATCCTAGGAACATAAAAACCTTTTTGTCTAGCATCAGAAGGAAATAAAAATTCATGCCAACTGAGTTTCCCTGAGAAAAACAGTCCTTAATCAAGATGGTTGCTCTCTGCAATGCCAGTGGCAAGGTGTGATAGATTCATATAGAGACAGCCCAAGAGGACATCAAGAAATGAATGGTTTTGAAAATCAGCACAAGTGTTTTGATTTGGGTTTGGAAACAAACTAAGGCCATTTCCCCACCAGAGGCCATTAGTGTGTTATACTGCTCTTTTCCACACCCTTCCCCCCAAGCAGATTGGTAGTGGTATTGCCACCGGTGTTCCTTCCCCATTACAGCATCTGTCGGCAGCTGGGCGGGGCCGGGCAGGCTCGGGTCTGGCTCGGGCCGAGGCTGGCGTCCCGGAAGCCTCAGCAGCAGAGTAACAGCAAACTAAAGCAGTCCAGCAGCAAACTTAAGCAAGCCTTACTTCAGGAGAAAGACAGCAACAAAAAGAAAGGGTTTTCCTCACCTGGGCAACGAAGAGTTAAGCTGGCTGGCAAGGCTTCCGAGCAGAGTCTCGGCAGGAACGAGGCGGGAACCAGGTTGGGACACAGCAGCACGGACAGGCAACTCATGGAGAGCCGTTGGTTGTTGCTCCGTGCTGAACTTGGCTCCCTCTGGGACTTAAGTAGCGGCTAGGTACCGGCGCCGACCAATCCAGGGGCGGCTGCGCAGCTGGGAGCCCTTAGCCGGCTCACAGCTGTGCGTCTCAGCCAGCTGCGAGGCCTCAGCCTGCAGCCAACGCTCCAGCAGCTGGCGGGAGCGGCAGGCAGCCTCTTTGGCTTGCCGCCGCTGCAGGAACGTGGGAGGGAGGCCGACGGGCTCCTCCGGATTGGGGCCGCGGGTGGGTGGTGGCCCAGAGTGGCGCCTGGGCCCCGCCCACCCCGGGCGCACACCTGGTTGGTCTCCCCCGGTGCCGGCGGCTCCGGTGTCCTCTCCGGTAGGTCCTGCGGCTGCAGCAGGGCAGGCGAGGTTCGGGCGTCCCCCCGTCGCGGCGGAGGCCTCCCCGGCCTCGCTCCCAGCGGTAGCAGGGCAGGCAAGACCCGGGCGGCCTCCCGCGGCGGTGGAGGCTTCCCCAGCCTCGTTCTCGGCGGTGGTGGTGGGAACCGGGCCGGAACGGCCGTCTGTGGCTGCAGGTGAGTCTGCGGCCTCCTTTGCGGCGGCGGTGGCCTCGACGGCGTCCGGACAGCCGATCCCGGCGCCGGAGGCCTCTGCCGCTACTCACGAGGAGACCGGGTCGTCCTCCTCCTCGGGCGCTGCGTCTGGGGCCGCGGAGGCCCCGACAGCATCCTTGGCCACTCCTGTGCCCCACCTTCACCCTGCCCCACCGCCCTGATTAGGTGGTGATTTATTTTTGTTTGTTTGTTTTGGGTTTTTTTGGGAGCTGTATTAGCACAGCAATGTTGTAACAGCATGACACGTCAGTACACTATTGCACTTTTGCGCCATACTCTTTAAAAATGTATTTAAAAAAAAAAAACCAAAAAGTTTAGAGACAAAGGAGACACTGAGGGAGGGATGAGTTGGGCACGCCCATAGCCTGCCCACTGCTGGATCTGCCATAACAGGAAGTGCTATCAAGTGCTATAATGGTACTGCACTATGATGGCTAATGGGATTGAAGTGCTTTAGGAGGTTCTTAATGGATTTTTTTCCTGGAAATAGAATGTGGTGACTCTTGGGAGCAGGATAGCAGCTGGATAGCAATGACATCATTCAGAAGCACGGCCCCTGGACCACGAATGACTGACTGCTATAGCATTACAGCGATGTGCAGAAATGGCCTAAGATCCAGTGATGCTATTTCAGCATGGGCAGTATATCTTTCCAGTACCCAGTCAGCCATCTCACAGCTTTACTTTGTATCCTCTGAACCATACAACCAACATCATGTAGGGCAGTCTCAAATACAATGCCTTACAGTGGTCTAGTCCAGAAGTTATCAGGGCATGGATAATTGAACCTAGACTGTCTCTGTCTAGGAAAGGTCACAATTGGTGCAGCCACTGAAACTGGGGAAAGAGTCTTTTTGCCACAGAGTTAAAATGCCTGAAGTGATTATGTGGGATCTAGGAGCAACCCCCAACTGTTGACTTGTTCCTTTAGGGGCAATGCCACCCATCCAGAAGCAGTTGAGCACCATTACCTTGGATACTTCTACTAGAAAGGGTGAGCAGGTGTACCTAGGCCTATGTTGAGGTAATGTTGTTTTGTTTTGTTTCTGTTTTAAATTTGTGCAACTTTTGCTGCTAGCCTCACTGTGTACCTGGAGAGAGTTTTAAACCAGAAAAGGAAGATGTGGAATTAGCTTTCTAAAGAAAATCTATGTGCCTTGTTTGCAATATAAAATTGCAAATCCTGAAAATCTGCAAATAAAATTTAAACACGGGTAACTATTATTGCAGAATGTGGTCACCTACATCATCATGTTTTAAAACCCTGGAGTTATAAGTCCTTCTGAATGACTTTTCCCCAACATGGTAAAAATAACATTAGAATTCTATCTGACAATGGATGGCCTGAGGTGTAAGTCCTCCAAAGGAGCACAAGGGTTTTCTGGCATTTTCTTTTTTTTAAATTGTATTTATTGAGAAAACCAGTTCTTGAAAGATTTACATATATATCTTATGATTTTGGCATAATACATAACAAAATCCAACATATGAACAGATTGTACATTGTGCAATAAACATTGGACATAAAATAAGAAAAACAGTTGATTATGTTGTTCAACTGGATAGACTGATACTAAGAAACTAATTGGATAGAAGATATAAGAATCAGGAAAAATGGAAAGAAAGATGATGGACAAAAGATATTGACGTCTTCATATGGTGGATAGATAGGTTTGATTATTTCAAATAAAAGTATCAGCCTTTTTTGTATTGGAGGGGAAAAATAAAGAGAAAAAAACATAGGGAATAAGAAATTAAATTTCCTTACTTAAAATTTTTAAGTTAGCGAACATATTTAACAATTGAGTACTCCTTCCTCCCCCGCTTATTTCCTTCTGAGTTAATTTCCACATTAATGATCATAATCAATAGGAAGATATCTTCTCTTCCCTCATTTTTGTTACCCTAACCTGGGTTTAATAAATAACTTATAGATTAAATAATATAGCAAGGACTATGAATTCACTAACAGCTCCAACAATAATATGGTTAATTAATTAATTAATCAATCAAAGGATATAGTTTCCATCTTAAATAAAACAGGAGGCCCTCAGTTAAAGTTCTGTTTTTACCACTCGAATAACTTAACCATGGAAACCTGAACAAGAAATCAGGTAGAAAATAAGTTTATATTTGTATTCATTTGTACTTGTAAGTATTCTTGAATTGGTTCTCAGTCTTTACAGAAATTCTTATTAGTTTTACTATCTAGAACATAAGTAAGTTTGTCCTTCTCCGCAATTTCAACTAATTTTTGAATACATTCTTGTTCTGTAGGAATGTTGTTAGACCTCCAGTGCCTAGCATAGACTATTCTGGCCATGGAGAACATGTGCCAGAATAACCTATTGATTTTTTTGTATTCTTATCTGATTTGAGAAGACCTAGTAGGAAGGATTCTGGATCTAAATAAATCTTTACATGAAGAATTTTTTGGATTTTAGATCTAACCATAAGCCAACATTTCTTTGCTTCTTTACAACCCCACCACATGTGGAAGAAGGTACCGTTGAATTTGCTGCATTTCCAACAAAGGTTAATAAATTCTTTATACATCCTTGCAATCCTGTCCAGTGAGAGGTACCATCTGTACATCATTTTCAGATAGTTCTCTTGCAAATCATATGATCTAGAATAATAAAGGTTGTAAAGCCATATTTTTTCCCATTTTTCCAAAGGTATACTATGGTTGAGATCTTTTGCCCATTTAACCATATAGTCCTTTACTGTTTCTTCCTCTTGATTAAGTTTCAAAAGCCATTGATAAAGCCTGGACAGTAGATGTTTATCACTCTTATGCAGGCATTTTTCAAATTCTGTTGTCTGGAGATCTACACCTATAGTCCTAGTATTCAATTTGAATTTTTCTGTTATTTGAAGGTGTGGGAACCATTGGATATTAAACCCTTTCTTCCTAAGTTCTTGTCTGTCTTTCAAACAGTATGAGTCTCAACTGTGAACCAAGAGATCTTTATATGTTAACCAAGTGCCCTGTTCCTTCAACTCTTTTATAGAAAGTGTATCCAAGGGGGAGAACTAACCTGCAATTTTATTATTTATATACCATTTATACCTTTCCCAAGTCTTATACAAAGCTTTGTGTATCATGCAGTTGGAAAAGGATTTTTGAACCTTAGCCTTGCCACAACATAGAAAGGCATGCCAACCAAAATATAGATTGTAACCTTCTAACAATAGCAACTTGGAATTATTCAGCAATATCCAGGGTTTAAACCAAAGTTAAGCAGGCAGAGTCATAATACAGACTTATATTAGGGGCCCCAATCCTCCTCTGTTCCTAGGATCTGTCATCAGTTTGTAGCTAATTCTAGGTCTTCCCCCTTTTCAGATGAAGTGGGTTATATCTTTTCTACATTGAGTGACCATGACTTGCTTATCATTATTGGGATAGTTTGAAATAAGTATAAGATTTTTGGCAAGACATTCATTTTGATGACCAAAATTGTGCCTAGCAGAGAGAAATTTAACATCTGCCAAGTTTTCAGTTTTCCCTATATAGATTTCCAAATCTTCACATAATTATTTTGGAAGAGGCAATTATTGTTAGGTGACATTTCAGTACCTAGGTATTTAACTTTGTTGGCACACAATATTCCAGATTTGTTCTCAAGGAGTTCTTTTTCTCTAACCTTGATGTTTTTGGTCAAGATTTGGGTTTTAGATTTATTAATCTTAAATCCTTCTAAATGACCAAATTCATTAAGAACTCCACTGAGCACCCCAATTTTAGGAATCGGATCTTCCACGAAAATGACAACGTCATCCGCAAATGCTTTTGTTTTGTGTTCTTCTTTTCCTATTTTCACCCCTTGTAGATGTTAATTTCTGATGTTACATAATAGGATCTCTAGCATTAATATGAATAACAGAGATGATAAGGGGCAACTCTGTCTCATGCCTTTCTCAAGTTTAAATCTCTCAGTTAACTCCCCGTTGATGATTAGGCAGTCATACTGATTTTTATATATAGCTTCAATCCAGGTTTGGAAGTTTGATCAAATTTCATATGTTCAAGCACCTTTTTCAAGAAGACCCAACTGATGTTATCAAATACCTTTTCAGCACTGAGGAAGATTAAGGCAACTTTCTTCTCATTATGGTATTCATAGTGTTCTGTGACATTCATTACAGTTCTGAAAATATCATGTACTTGTCAACCGGGAAGAAAATAATTTTGATCCTTGTGAATATAGTTTATGAGCAACTTTTTCAAACGTGAAGGTGGGATCAAAGCAAAGATTTTGTAGTATTCATTAAGGACAGATATAGGCCTATATGTCTTGGGTGAGGGAGTCAGCCTCCTCTTTAGGAATAAGGGCTATATTTGCCTCTTTCCAACTTTCTGGAGTTTATCCCAAATGCAAAATTGAATTTAGCATAATTTGCATTGGTTGTAATAACTGGAACTTGAAGCATTTATAGTAGCTGGTTGTAAAGTCATCTGGGCCCAGTGCTTTATTTAATTTGGTACCATTGATAGCTTCATTGAGCTCTGACAAAGATATTAGTTTATTTAACAAATCCCTACTTGTCAGGGAGATTTCATGAATTAGTTGTTGGTTCAAATAGGTCTCTATCTCCTCACTCTTAGAGTCTGTATGTGATTTGTACATATCAGAGAAGTAGTTGTAGAGCAGTTTTTGGATCACATTCTTTTCGGTGAGTTCCTTCTCTCTATCTTTAATTTTCAATATTAATCTTTCCCCCTTTCTTTATGCAGTCCATATGCCAGTCATTGACTGGGCTTCTTTGTGTATTGAAAGTTGTTTTGTCTGATACACTTAAGGTTTTTTGCCATTTCATGAACTATTAACATTGAAAGTTGTTTTTGTAGCAATCTTATATTCTGCGGAATATCTTTGTCATGCGGATTTCTTATTATTTCTTCTTCTAATTCTTTAATTTTCTCCAGAATCGAGTCCATCTTTTCTCTTTGTTTCTTTTTCCATTCAGAAAATTTTTGTATGAAGAGACCTCGCATTACTGTCTTCACCGTATCCCATACAATTAAATTGTCCACAACTTCGTCCCAGTTGATCTTCAAGAATTCCTCTAACTTCTTTTTACAAAATTTGGTTACTTCCTCTTGGCATAATAATAAATCATTTAGTTGCCATCTTCTTTGAGTGGGTTAGGATTGTATGGTTATGGAGACTGGGTTATGATCTGAGAAGGATTTTGCTGATATGTCTGCTTTGATGACTTTCCCAATGAGGATTTTGGTGATCCAGATTATATAAATCCTGGACCACGATCAGTGGCAAGCTGAGAAGTAGGTGAAGTCTCTTGTATCAGCCAGTCTAAATCTGTAAGCATCTACAATTTGTAGCTCCTCCGCTAGGTGGAAAAATTCTTTTGACAGTTTCCCCTGGGATTTAACTGACAATTTTTGAGTACTTCTATCAAAGGCTGGATTGAGTACACTTTTACTCCTAGGAGACAATAATTGTCATAGTTAGATCTTTGATGACAGTGTTTAAGTCTTCATACAGGGTGTTAGTTTGATCACATGGTACATAAATTCCTATTAGAAGTAGTGTTTTTCCATCAATGATAATAAGGATAGTTTCATTGGTGCAGAAATTATCAGCAAAGATTAGCTTGGGAGATAATGAGGCTTTCACACAGAGGACAACTCCTCTTCTTTTGGAAGCAGAAGCAGAGATGAGTGTTTCTCCAAGTTGCCAATTGGTCAAGTATTTACTATCTTTGTTTTTGATGTGAGTTTCTTGGAGACGGGACACATTTGTATTGAGTTTTTTGAGATAATGGTAGATCTTTTTCCATTTGATGACCGAGTTCAAGTCATTTACATTCCAACTTAGTACCGTGTATTTCCTGTTCATTTTATTTTGATCAAGCTTAGTTCCTCAAGATCCAAATCAATAGGACTTGTCTCCATACCCTTTGTGTCATTTGAGTTCTCATTTTCGAACTGATTTGAATGTGGTTCTAAATCTGTTAGTTTTCCTTCAGCACCTGTTGGTTCATCACTTTGTGGTGGTCTCTGTCAGGGGCATGGGCCCGGCTGGGCCTGTCGCTGCCCCTGAGGCCGCCGCTGAAGTGGCGGTGGATGCGGCAGCGGCCGACGGGACCTACACGGAGGCCGCCGCAGCCGACGGAGCCTGCGCGGAGGCCGCCGTGGCCGACAGGGCCTGCGCGGAGGCCACTGCGGCTGAGGGGCCTTGCCTGGAGGCCGCCGCGGCCGACGGCTCAGGCCTGGTGGCCGTGGGAGAGGCTGCCAGGCCTGGAGCCACCTACCTAGAGGCTGCAGGCTCGAGCCCCTCGTCATCGGCCGGCTTGCCGGGGTGCGCGGGTCCCGGGCCTGCTCCTGGGGCTCCGCCCACCAACGGTCCTGATCCGCGGGAGGCCTGGGAGTCTGCCTGCAGCCCCGATCCAGAGGAGGCTGATGCCTCTGCCTTGCCTCCTCCTTTCCAGCAGCGGCGGCAGGCCATCCGCCGGTCCCGGCGCCTGCTGGAGAGGAGGCGATGGGCAGAGAGCTCGCAGTTGTGAGGCACAGCCCAGCTGTGAGCCCTCAGCCACATGGCCACGCCTGATTGGTCAGCCCTCAGCCACATGGCCACACCTGATTGGTCGGCGCCTGGCTTGGAGGGCTATTTGAGGCAGGCGCCGGGCTGTGGAAGGCACGGAGCAACAACTGTTGGTCAACTGTGGTCCTGCTGTCCATGCCTTGTTCCTGCCCGCGCCTGAGACCAGTCCTCCTGTTCGCCTTAGTGAAGTAACCTGCCTTATGTACTTTAACAGCCTGTGTTTATTTCTGTTAAGACTGAGTAGAAGCCCTGCCTGCATTAAGGACTATTTCTGTTAAGACTGTGTAGAAGCCTGCTTGCTTTGTACTTTTGAGTTTTGACTGCATTAAAGCCCTGCACCTCTAACCAGCTCCCCTGCCTCTGCCTGACCACCGCCTGGCACTGACAGTCTCTATCATCATTAGGTGTCTTGGCTTTCTCAAAATCCTTTTGGTGTCTATGCAAAAAGTCTTGGGCTTTCTCAATGGAATTCAACCTGTATCAATGACCATTGAATGTAAGTATAATTCCTTCAGGATGATCCCATCTGAATGGTATCTGACAACCTTTCAATTTGGAGACAATAAACTCATAATCTTTCCTTTTCATCAAGATTCTTATGGGGATTTCACATAATATAATCAGTTGTTTACCTTGATTTTCTATAGGAGATCTATTATGTTCTTTCGAGATTTTGTCCTGAATTGATTTTTTTTGCAAATTGCACTACTACACCCCTCAGCAAGTTTTTTTCCCTAGCAACAGCAAAGTTGACCCTGTAAGTAGTATTAATTTCACTGTCAATATCTTCATCCACTACCTCCAGAAATTCTGCCAGCAAGTTCATAATCCTTTTCCTTAATTCTTCATTAGACTTCTCTTCCAGATCTCTAATCCTAATCCAGGATTCCCTTCTTTTTGCTTGATTAGAGTAAGCTGGTTGAGCTGTTTGTCAACATCCAAAGCTGGGGAGTCCATCCTTTGTTTTGACAGTAGAAATGTCTTTTCTATTAACTTGTGTGTCCCTCCTATTACTGTCAACATCTTTCTTTGCTTGCTTGAATGTGTCTTGTATGATGGACATTTAAGTTTTTAACGTTCCTAAGTCTTTCCTAATTTCTAGCATGTGGAGTTTCATCTCTTCCAAGAATTTCTTTTGATAATCTGGGAGTTCCTCAACTGAATCTCTTCTTCCTGAGGTGTCTACTAGTCTTGTTTTACCTGAACTCATTTTAGACTATCTAAGCAGATACTTTCCAACAGAGCATTGGGCAGTAGACAATCCTTATCTCACAGTACAGTGGATTTATCACTATTCTCACCTAAATTTATCTCACTTTACTCTCCCTCTAACCTGTCCAAATAAGTTCTTCCAGGGTTGCACTATATATTCAAATACACAGGTATCTACATAAGGTCAAAAAACCTTTGCTGGCAGTTGTAACATATGTGACATTCATGATCCTATGAATTATATAATAGTTGCAATAAATATTTCATTAGCTATGTTAGTTGAAAGGTATAACAATCATATTTTCTCGTAATTCAAACAGCTATTAAATACCAAATCCAATTTAAGTCATTTCATTAACCATCAAATACAAAATTTTTAACTATAATTCATTGGCTATCAAGTATTAAATCAAACTTAATTAACTACAGTTCTTTAATTTCTGAATACAGGATCAAATTTAAGGAGACATAATTCTAAAAACAAATAAGCTATTATTCAGTTAATTTAAGGACAATAAATTCTTGGATGGAGACAGTTGACTTTTTTTAAACTTATTTGAAAAAACAAAAGTATCAAATTATTTGATATGACAAACCTTACAGCATCTTTGATATATCAATAAAGTAATTTCAGCAAAATTATTTCATCAACCTTTAAATTCCCAGCTTATTCAAAAATTAATTAAATAAATTCACCAGGTTTCACTATCCTTTCTAAACCCCTCCTTATCCCTCCCGCCCTCCCAATCTCTTTCCCCTCTACCGTTGCTTTCTCTCACTTCTTCTTGCAGTCTTCCTCTATTGTCTTTATATAGTAAATACTTTTGAGTAGTATTTAGATATAACAGTCAAATATCTGATGGAGGGTATCTAGGATGAGATGGCCACAATCTTGTAGTTCAAGGACTAAACACTCCACCAAATGCAGGTGAGGGGGGAAGGAGAGTCACGACTAGGCTTCGAGAAGGGTGGAGAGAAAAAGAAGGGTAAGCTGGGTCTAGAATTTTATTTTTTTTGTAATCCATAATGCAGGAATCTTTTCAGAAAACCATAACTACAAGACAGCTTGAAAACAGTTTGCTTTTGGTGTGAATCATCACTCATATCTTTAGCAATCATACTCTGATATTCATGACATTCCACTCTTTCTCCCACACTATTTAACATCTGAATGAACCCACTGAAGATTTGGTCCACCACAAGTGTCACCAGTTTCAGTATGACATCGTGGCTAAGTAGCTGGGCTTGAAAGTGGAGTGGGTGAGAGAATAAACTGGGACTCAGTTCAGACATTATGGAGGTATTCTAGTTTAGTGTTTTGTCCATCAGCTGAATGGTGTTCAGTCACTTCTAAATATAGTAGTCCTCCTCCTACACAAATATAGTCGCTCACCCTCCACAACTTCTACAAAAAGAACAGAGTCCTTTCCTTCATCTACCACAAATAAGGAGCTCTGGGTAGACTTCCGAGTTGGAAATGGTATGGTGGAGCCCTGTCCCTGGCAAGCTCTGCCAAAAGACAAGGCATTGGACACAGTAGGAGCCAGTTTGGGGTACTAAAAACCAGCTGAAATTGCCTCCCTTGTATGTGAGATTCAGAGGATCCCATGTTGTCCAGGTTGCTGATTCTGGAACAGAGGAGACCCAAAATGAATCTCTGGAAGTATGTGTGGACCAGATGGGACAGGAGTGCCATCAGAATCCTGCCACATCACAGCTGCTACTTTGTGAAATTGATGCCACATAACCAACTTTTTTAACCTCCTTGATGTAAGATGTGACACATAAGGAGGATTACTAGCTGATGGGCACATCTAACTTCCACACTACTACTTCTGCTGTACTTTTGTGAGTGGATTTATTTTTAAACTTTTTAAAAAATGATTGCAGACAAGCCTGATAGAACTGAGTAAAAAGGGGAAAAAACAGAGAAAGATTTTAAATGCACTGGCAACTTTAGGGATTTCATCATCCTGAACAATACTGGCAAAATTAAATTAGAACCAAAGGCTTTTTCTTTTTAATTTCTAAGCATATTGTGACTGTGGGAAAATAGAGAAAGTGTTTATCTTTTCAGAAATAAGCCTCAAGGTTGTGGTCTTTGCAGTAAAAATAGGAAGTAAATTGTCAATGAACCCAAGTGGAACTGAGTCTTACCATTCTGGAAAGTGAGTACTGGTCTCTGCCGAGCAAGTCCTGAATGGGGAAATACCTCTATTGACAAAGTAGAAATTACATCAGGAATTACTATTTCACTTTGACAGGTGACAAAATGCGCTCTAGAAAGCAGATGGAGGCAGCTAATGTACAAAAAACATCAGTTGACCAACCTAGAGATGTTAAATCAAATGATCTTAGAGGAAATCAGATGAATGAGAGGGGAGATTTGCAAGCTGAAATTAAAGATATGAGACTTTCTCTGACTTAGATAAAAACAGATGAAACAGATGAATGAGAAGCTGGAACTACAGGAAGAAAAGACAAAAAAAATAACAATGGATTGGGAGCAAAATTTAGATGCAGTGACCTTACTTGATCTCAAAGAAAAGAGAAAGATGTCTCAGAATCAGAGGAATAACAGAATTGCAAAATGAAAATATCTATGTAAGAGTAACTGAAGGCCTGGCTGATTTTTTTTTTTCAAATACAGAGAAAAGATTTCTGTGAGGAGCTTGATAGTGTGCAGACTGGATTCTTGAGTTGCTAGACAGACTTACCAAGGACATGATTATTTATTTTGTATTTTGTATGAAGGCAAGTAAGAGGTCAGGTTCTTCAATTACACTACCTAAACAGGATGACTATTGAAGGTAAAGATACCATAATTTTTAAAAGATATTCCTGTTTGAATTTGAGAAGGGAGAGAATATTCTTCCTTAACTAACAAGTTGAAGCCCAAGAAATATCTTTCAGATGAGTAAATCTGGAAGGGGTTACTCTATAGTACATCAGGAAAAGATTTAATCTCAGTATGATTGCAAAGGCAAAATTTTTTTTGCAGAAATATGGAAATGTCTTGGAAGGAGATATCTTAATAAAGAAGGAAGGAGTAAAATTCCAGAACAAAGCTTCAAAGAAGAAGTGGTGAACGATCCTCGAGCTTCAATGCAAGTGGATATGTGATCTAATGAGCACACCTAAAAATGGCTTTAAAATTCCTGTCATGCATTGTAAAAGGGGCCAACTCAGTCTGTAAAAGAAGAAAGTTTTTCATTACCTGGAAAGAAAAAAAATGGGATTTGATTTGTTTACAAGAAACGCATTTTTGGGGAAAAAGGATAATATTTTTTTTAAAATTCCCAATTGAGAAAATAATTTATTTCAACTTTTGACAAGAAGAAAAGAGGAGTGGTGATTTATGCAGATTTAAAATTAGGTCCAGAAAAAAAAAATTGATGATCCAAATGGTTGTTTTGTAGCTGTGGAAATACAAATTTGAGGACCAAAATAAATAAATAAATCTTTGTAGTTGCTGTTTATAGCTCTACTGTGAATAAAATTCCTTGTTTTGAAAAATTGCTTGAAAAAAAAATGGAATTTTCTGATGATTCTTTGGAGAGATTTGAATGGTATAATAAACCCACAAATTTACAGACTGACTGAAAAAGAAAACATTCTCGGGAGAAATTGCCAAAAGCCTTTTTTTTTTTTTAGTTGATGGACAATCTAGAACTTTGAACACTTGGAGGTCAAAATATGGAGATACAGAAGAATAAACTTTTCATTTCAGAAAGGGATTAATCATTCCCCAGAACTGATAAGTTTTTGACACTAAGTCTTTGACTAATATTACTAAAGAAATGGAGGTACTACCAAAATACTGCCAGATCATAATCCAATACTTGTGACTTTTAAGAAGAGCCAATTCGATTGGAGATTAAATGATGACTTATTAAAGAATCAGGAAGTACTGGGGCAAAAAGAGAGGGTTTTTTTTAAGCATAATCTGAGGAAAGGTATGAATATTGGGGTTGTTTGGGATGCAAGTAAAACATATATAAAGTGTGCAAACACACACATATGCACACAACAGAATACTGAAAACAGAAGAATCAAAATATTTTGGATGAAACTAAGAAGAAAGAAGAATGAAAGAAGAATCCATTTAAATCATCCCTTATGAAGGAAAAAAATGCAGAAGCAATTTTCTATAAATATGGTTCATGAGAGAAAGAAAAAAATGAGATGTGCCAAGCAAAAATATTTTGAATCTACAAACAAACCAGGCAGATGACTTGCCTACAAATTATGGAAATACAGACTAGAAGATGATCTTAAAAGTTTGAGATGGCAAGAAAATGACATTAGATAATGGCAAGATAAAAAAAGATTCTTAAAGAAAACTTCTCTACACTGTAGAAAGAACATCATGTTTTGATAGAAAAGACTGAAAAATATAGAATCATAGAATCATAGAATCATAGAAATCTAGAGTTGGAAGAGACCACAGGGGCCATCCAGTCCAACCCCCTGCCATGCAGGAACACCCTCAAAGCACTCCCGACAGATGGCCATCAAGCCTCTGCTTAAAAACCTCCAAGGAAGGAGACTCCACTACACTCCGAGGCAGCAGATTCCACTGCTGGACAGCCCTGACTGTCAGGAAGTTCTTCCTGAGGTTTAGGTGGAATCTCCTTTCCTGCAGCTTGAATCCATTGCTCCTTGTCCTGGTCTCTGGAACAGCAGAAAACAAGCCCTCTCCTTCCTCTACGTGGCATCCCTTCAAATATTTAAACACGGCTATCATGTCCCCTCTTAACCTTCTCTTCTGTAGACTAAACATACCCAGCTCTCTAAGTCTGTCCTCATAGGGCATGGCTTCCAGGCCTCTCACCATTTTGGTCACCCTCCTCTGGACTTGCTCCAGCTTGTCAATATCCTTCTTGAATTGGAGTGCCCAGAACTGGACACAGTATTCAAGATGGGGTCTAACCAAAGCAGAGTAGAGTGGTACCAGTACCTCCCTCGATCTAGACACCATACTCCTATTGATGCAGCCGAGAATTGCATTGGCTTTCTTGGCTGCCACATCACACTGCTGACTCATGTTCAGCTTGTGGTCTATGAAGACTCCTAGATCTCTTTCACACGTACTGCTATCCAGCCACGTGTTCCCCATCCTATCTTTCTGTATTCCATTTTTTCTACCTAAGTGTAGGACCTTACACTTCTCTCTGCTGAATTTCATTTTGTTCACCTTGGCCCAGCTCTCCAATCTATCCAGGTCATTTTGAATTTTGATCCTGTCCTCTGGCGTATTAGCAACTCCTCCCAATTTGGTGTCATCTGCAAATTTGATGAGCATGCCCTCTATTCCTTCATCCAAGTCATTGATAAAAATGTTGAACAGCACTGGGCCCAGGGCAGAACCCTGTGGCACCCCACTAGTCACTTCTCTCCAGGATGAAAAGCAGCCATTCACGATCACCCTTTGGGTTCGGTCGGTTAACCAATTACAAATCCAACTAACAGTAGCCCTGTCCAGCCCACATTTTACTAGCTTCCACATTTTACTAGCTTAAATATCTGGACTTACAGAACCTATGAGTTATTTCAGATATGGAAAGGAAGAGTTTAAATGTGAATATAACTGTGATAGAAATGTTGCAGGCCTTCAAGAAGACTATGAGAATTTTCTGGGACTGGGTGGCCTTTCAGCAATCTACTGTAAAATCTTAGAACAACAGTTGTATTTGCCATTTCAGTAACTGACAACATAATTACAAGGAAAACAACAACATAACTACAAGGAAAATTCCAGATAGTTGGTAGAATGCAAATATAAATTTGATACCAAAAGTAAAGAGAGATGTGACAGATCCTAAGAATTGCAAACCTATTTCTATGTAGCTTTACTATTTGTGGAAGCAGAAGAGGCTTTTGATTATTTGACTTGGTCATTTATGATTGAAGTTTTAAAAGAGATTAACTTTGGTGAAAATTTCATTACATGGATTAAAGCAATATACTTGATACAGAAGGCATAGACTTTAAGTAATGGACAGACAACAAAACTTTGTGACATATAGTGAGGAACCAGGCAGTTTGTCCTTTATCACCATTACTTTTTACATTGACCTTAGAAGTACTTAATAGAGCTATAAGGAAAGAAGAAAAAGTTAAAGATGTAATGATAAATATAATAATAAATATAACAACAACAACAACAATTTGTTACCTGCCTCTCCCCAAAGCTCAAGGTAGGGTACAACAGAGGATAAAATAATTTAAGAGCTTTTCCAGATGATGTAGGGTGGTGGGGTTTTTTTGCATGATACCTTAGAATTCATGTAAAAATTACTCAAGATATGAATGACTATGAATTACTATGGAAATCTAGCTGGATTTAAAGTTAACAAAAACAATGTTGACTAAAAATATGACAAAAGAAAAACAAAATCTTTTAATGGAGAAATCCAGATTTAAAATGGCCAAGAAAGTGAATTATTTAGGTGTTACTTTTGAAAACCCAAACTCAAAACCGTTCCAGAATAATTAAGTTAAAACATGGAACGATATTAAGCAAAATCCACAAAGATGGTTTAACCTGAAACTTTCCTTATTAGAACATCAACTATAAAGATTAATTTCTTGTCAGAGATGTTGTTTTTCTTCCAAACAGTACCTATTATTAACAGTAAAGTGCCATTTAAGCACTGGCATAAAGACATTTCTAAATTTATCTGGCAGGGGATAAAACTGAGAGTAAGATTCAAGGCTTTACAAAATGCAAAACAAAGAGGTGCTCTTGGGCTTCCTGACTTCAAATTGTATTATCATGCCTTTTATTTAATATGGTTGAAAGGCTGGATTAATCTGAAAAGGGAAAGACTTCTGCAGTTAGAAGGTGTAGATCTAAGATTTGGCTGGCATGGATTTTTATGGTATAAACTTAAAGCAAGTGTCAGCATAAGTGTTGCACCTTAACTCTTATCAAAAAAGTAACTATCCTCTTCTCTGAGTAGAATGGTGAAAGGCAAGAGCTTAGTCCCTCTGAAGAGAACCGAAAAGAGGCAGTGGTCCCCTCTACTCTCTGCCACAGCACTGCATCTGGCCTTTTTGAATGTCTGGGTAGGAAAAGGATAGTGGCAGCAGTGCTGGTGCTTTCTCCTCTTACAGAATGACCCTCAACTTATCCATGAGCTGTATCAAGATCTGTAATTTTTGCCCCAAAACCTGCCCTTGACTTACTGTCATGTATCAGTTAGTGCCCAATATGAAGTATCGTATTGTAACAAGTATCATGTTGTAACAAGCAAGAAATATGGTATGAAGTATATGCATTATAGGGCACTATATGGTAACAAATGTAAAAAACAATGCATGGCATTGCATGACATTACACGATATCTTGCATGGCAGGGAGGACAAAGCTGATCTGACATTTTGCCCCCCACAACATTCTGTTCTATCCTGGCTTATTAGGATATGTGTCATGAATTTTGCGAATTAGCAGGAGTCTCTAGTATGTTTCCAGTTCACAAAATACTGTAGTTGGCCCTAGTGGCATCATGAATCCAAAATTGCTGAAATTTCAAAATCCTGGTCCAGACCCACAATGATCGGTGGGGCTGGGGCTGGTTGAGCACGGTGCCCCATATCTGGCTCAGCCTCCAATTTAAGAAGGCTGAAATGAAACACAGGATGGATTTGCCTGTAAGACTTGAGCACTGTTTTGCAGCCATATCTTTCACTAAGTGTACAATGCTGAATGGTCCTGTATATTTAGGACCCACCGTTTTAGAAGGCTGGAGTCATTTCAAAAACTTGGTGGATAAATACACCATGCCCCCTGGCTTGAAGTTCCAATTCTTGGTTCTTTTCTGATTGGCGTACCTTTCATAAGTGTCTTCAGCATTGTCCAAACCTGCAGTTCTGGCTGGCCAAGCAGTCTTAACTTTTTCAACCCACTCTGTACTGGGCACAGGTCCGTCCCAATGACCTTGAGGGCTGGCAGATGTTTCAGTGTCTGCCTGTACACCCTTTCAAAAGGGGTGTGCCCCATGCATTGATTGTAAGCCATTTCAGCAAAGGGGACTAGGGCTTGCCAATCATTCTCTTGATAATGTACATAGCAGTGTAGGGACTGCTCCAAAATTTGGTTGATTCTCTCAGTTTGCGCATCCATCTCCAGATGCTGGGCTGCGCTCATTGCTTGTTTCATATCAAACAGTTTTAAAAATACTTTCCAAAACTGGGATGCAAACTGTGTGCCTCAATCTATTTTTCTTGGTACTCTGTGTAATATATATATATATATATATATATATATATATATATAAAACTTTACTAACTGTCCTGCTGCAGGGATGGACTTAAAAGGCACAAAATGTGCCTGCTTAGAAAACAAGTCCATAACCATCCAAATGGCTGTCTTTTGATTACTCCCGGGGAAATCCATTATGTAATCTATAATGCTTTGTGCCCAAGGGTATGGGGGAGTGGGCAGTGGGCAGTGGTTGTAACAACTCTGGCTTGCCACTCACCCACTTATTTTGAGCACAAATTTTATATAGCCCTCCACATCTGCCCTCAGTCCTGGCCACCAATAGTCCCTCCTCTCAAGGTACAATGTTTTAACAAAACCAAAGTGGCTAGTTAATTTAACATTGTGGCAGTACTGTAAAATCCTCTTTCTCACTGTCTAAGGGATATAATTTTTCCCCCTTTACACCACACTCTCTGTTAGTGAGTTCTGTTTCATGTTTTCTGGCCCACCTGTCCATTCTCATTGCTTCTCTTAAGCTTTCTAAGAGGATTTCTGGAGTCAGTCTTGGCTCACTTTTTCCTTGCACTTGTCTGTGAGCTGTGACCACTAGCCCTAAGTGCTGTGGGTTAAACATCATAATTGTTGTTGTTGTTATCAACATTATTATGATGATTATTGCTACCTGCCCCTCCCCAAGGCTCAAGGTGGGGTACAACATGGATTAAAATACAATTAAAAATACATCATAAGTTAAAATATACTAAAAACAGATAAGACAATTTAAAATAAAAATATAGTTAAAGTACATCATTATTAAAATACATCACAGTTAAAAATAGACTGGATAGGCCTGCTGGAAGAGATAGGTCTTTAGTATTTTTTTTAAAAATTCCAACGTAATATTTTGCTGTCAAATCTCTTCTAGCAGGTCATTCCACAGTCTAGGGGCAACCGACAAGAAGGTTCTCTGGGTGACCGCTGCCAGTCCAGTCCTGGCTGGCTTAAGTAAATGGTCTCCAGATGAACTGAGTGTACAGGGCAGATTGTGTAGGAGGAGGCAATCCTGCAGGTAACTTGGACCCAAACCATGGAGGGGTTTAAAGTTAATAACCAACACTTTGTACTTTGCTCAGAAACAAATTGGCAGCCAGTGGAGTGATTTTAGTATCAGTGTATCAGTGTGATATTCTCACTCTTTGTACCTGTAATCATCTGGTTGCCATACTTTGGACCAGCTGGAATTCCCGAACTTGGTACAAAGGTAGCCCAAAGTAGAGCACATTGCAGAAGTCCATCCTTTAGGTTACCAGCATGTGTATACCATCTTTAGGTTGTCCAATTCTAAGAAGGGACACAGTTGGCATATCAGCAGAAGCTGGTAATGAGCACTCCTGACTGTTGCATCTCTCTGAGTTGACATTTGAAGGGATGGATCCAGTATTCCCAAGCTGTTCACACAGTCTTTCAGGGGGAATGTGACCCCATCCAGAACTGGATGACAAATCTCGAACTCCAGATTAGGACCCTTAATAGTAATCACTCTTATTTCAATTTGTTTTTCTTTATCCAGCCCATTACCTCTCCAAGCACTCATTCAGAGAAGACGTACTATCTTAGTTAAGACTGTTTTTGGAGGCATATTTGGGTGTCATCCCCTCATGCCTCCAGATGATCTTTCCCAATGGTTTCATGTAGATGTTAAAAACATTGGGGATAGTATAGCACCTTGTGGTATGCCATATAACAGCTCTTTTTTTAAGGAGCAGCTATCCCCAAGCATCATCATCTGAAACCTGCCTGAGAGGTAAGATTGGAACCACTACAACACAGTGGCTCTGATTCCCAACTCCCCTATTCCCGGGGTTCCAAAAGGATACTATGGTCGATGGTACTGAACACTTCTGAGAGGTCTAAAAGCACCAAGAGAAACACACTCCCCAGATTGATGCTAAGATGGAGATAATTCACTAAGGTAACCATAGCTGTTTCAACTCCATATCCTGCTCTGAAGCTGGTTTGAAATGGCTTGAGGAAGTATGTGTCATCCAAGAGCACCTGGAGTTGGAAGGCGAGTGCCTTCTCAATCACCTTGCCCAAAAAAGGAAAATTAGATACTGTTCTGTAATTATTAAGGTCCAAGGGATCCAGGGAGGGCTTTTTCAGGAGTGGTCTAACTACAGCCTCTTTTAAACAAGGTGGAAAGTTCCCCTCCCTGAGAGATGCATTAATAATATGTTGTATTTGAAGTCTAATTGCATCTCCTCCCTGGAGGACCAGCCAAGATGGGCAGGGATTGAGAAAGCAAGGTGTCATGGAGTCAATTGTCTCATTTTTTTCTGGCTGTCATGCTGGGGTAAAAATGACAATGCATCAGCTAAAAACGTTCCTTTTCCGGGCAAATACCTTAAGGTGAATTTAAACTTATAAAACCATTTTTTTCCACCATACTTGTTCCAGGCTCAATTTGTGCAGGGTCTGCAAAGCCTCGAAATTATAGTGACCCATCCAAATCATAAAGGGGCAGTTAGCCCCTTCCAAAATCTCCAAGTCTCCAGTAATTATTTTATGGCCACTGCCTCCTTTTCCAAACAGGACAATGCAATTCAGTTTCACTGAATTTTCTTGAAAGTTACACACACGGTCACAAGCATCCCTTACATCTATCTGTAACAGGATTGCTCCCAATGCATTATTATTACTTCCTCCAGTTCAGTTGCACAGCCATTGTCACAGTGGGATAGAAGGATGTTACATTCACCCTCCAATTCCACCTCCACAAGTCCACATATTATACTGGGATTTCTCTGAGTTGGGTCTGTCACACCTCTCAGCTGCTCAGTGGCAGTGTCTGTTGCTTGTCACCCATAGCCCCACTTCAACCCATTTGGGTGGCAGTTTCCCCATATGTGCCCCGTGCACCCTTCTCTAGGGAAACATATAGTTCCAGCATTCCATTTCACATGAGGATCATGGAACTGGAGCCAGTTCAGTCCCAGCATCACTGGGTAATTAGCTGTGGGGCCAAATTATTTGATATCAAGAGATATCTAGTGCTCTCACCAGACATTGCATAACTGCTGTAACAGCTGGACTTGGCAGAAATGGACAAATCTGCTTATCTTGATCAAAGAAGGATCACTGACCAGATTTAAGACTGATTGGGACATGTTGATTGCATATTTGAGAGGCTGTTGGAGAAAAGCTTCAATTTTGGGTTTTGAATATTAATAGCTTGTAATTGAGAATTAGTGTGGCATAGTGGTTTGAGTGTTGGACTACATCCCTAGAGACCAGGGTTCAATTCCCCCTCAGCCATGGAAACCCACTGGATGACCTTGGGTGCATTACAAACTCTCAACCCCAGAAACCCCTGTGATAGGTTCACTATAGGGTCACTGTGAGTTGGAAATTACTTGAAGGTACACAAAAACAACAAGCTTCTAATTAACAGTAGGAAGTATATATGAGTCTTTTAATGCTGAGGAAGTATATCTACTGTTATATTTTGCAGTCATCAACTGGATGCTGGAAGTCATGTGCATACCTTATTAGCCTCATTTTTATGCTAGGTTAGTTTTGTCTTTTGTCTGTTTAGATTAGATTGATTTTTGTTAGCATTGTTTGTTCAGTGTTAAATAGCCCTCTATTTGCCATTTTACATATCCAAAATTGACGTTTTAATAAAAATATTATTTAAAAATGAGTTTGCGTAGACATGATGTAATTTGGCACTGTATATATTGCTTTTGATTTTTTTTTTTTTAAAGAACATCCACTGGTCAGGACAGGAACCACAGTGCAAATGTGAGCATGGGAGGGAGTTAACTCTTTCTGACACTACAACCTTGCTGAACATCCCTTCCCCAAGCTAGACCCCCTCTCTGGCAGAGGAGAGAAGCTTTCACTGGTTTCAAGGGGTGCCTTTCACCCATGCCAAATAGCAACTCTGGGTGGTAGGACTGGACACCCCCTAGAGCGGGGAGGGGATTTGAATTTGACCCACAAGAGCACCCCATCTGGCCCAAGTGGCCCATCTGGCTCAACTCCTTCCCCTCACTGAAATCCTCTGCCATCCTAAAAAGCAGAGGAGGTAAGAGGCATTGTGCCATGGGTTGCAAAGCTGGCTCCTTCAGTGGCCAACTCAGTCTGCTTTACTATCCTGATGTAAATACAGTAAGCAAGTATACAAATTTGCACTTATAATGGGTCTTCATAACATACCAAATTTTTAGGTTTTTGTGGAACATTTATTTGCTCTTTATGATTACCATTGCTTGATACATTTTTATTAGCTGCTTTGACCTGAATTGTGCACTTTGAAGCAGCTTAGCACATTAAGTCCAAAGCTCAGTGTCTCCAAAAATTATTAAAGGAAAACATACATGTGAAAATTATTGTAAAACTATTTTTACAGTTTCCAGAGCTCATTCACATGACCTTTTGAGTTCACAGTAATGGCTGATCTGCAGCTAACAAAAACCACATCCACTACAGGTCCAAAAGGTTGTGTGAAAGAATAAAAATACTTTTTGTAGTATATTTTGTCCCTCCCTGTAAGTAGGTCTCTTGTAAATTTAACTCAGCCATAAAGGTAAAACTATGGAAAAAACATACATAGGAAAACTGGGATTTAACTCCATTCAGACTTTATCACAGTTCTGATTATGTTCAGAGAAGGAGGTGGTTCTATATCTTTTAAAAATCAGGCTTTGGTTCAATATGGAAAATGGAGAAATTGCAAGATTGTTGCTGCAATCTTGTTAATTTTACTTCTGGGAAATAGAATAGCTGATGGAAAAGGTCCAACTGCTTTGAGATTTTTCTTTTGGTATGTCTCCTCCCCAGTTGATTTTCCTTCTCTCTGTCTGATGGGAACTAGTTGTAGTTACTGTTTTCTCAGGGTACTCTTACATAACAGATGCAATGCATAATTCAAAATGGAATGCTGCATGGGATTTCTTCTATGATATCTAATGCTTTCCTCAGATTTATGTTTCAGAGTGAAAGGATTAAAATGTTGTTGTAAGAACAATTTGCATGCTCAGGGTTCTGTTTAGGAGGAAAAACAACAAACACCCTAAAGAGTGGAAGGAAATTGGCAACAACTTTATTTGGCTGTGGATGTCAGAGGCTTGGCATGTGCATGGGTCCAGATCCAGGCAATGACCAACACACCTGTTGAGCGATGAGCCCAACCCTCCAGCATATGCTGGCACCATTGTGGTATCAGGTGTGATATCCTCCAGTTCAGCAAGGAGTGCAGGGAATGTGTGCACTTCTTGTGCAGTGCATACCTGCTCCTACCCTCCATCTATTGCAATGTCTATAGTTTACCATGGCCCAAAGGCTTTGGTAAGATATATCCTGGATCCAGGATACAGACAAACCACACCCAAGTTGTGACAATAACTGTTCAACCTGCTGCTCCAGACTCAGTCCTAAACATCTACCAAATTGGAGAAGGTGGGTGGGACAATGCTCCAAAGCAAAGTGAGCTGACCCTGAAGAAAGCTTGAATAAATACCCCCTGCCATGACCAGAGGGAAGACTTCAGTCAGCTCTGGCCTGGGCAGAGGCAGCCAATGAGTTTAAACCACCAGGTTTAAACTTATTGGCTGCCGGCAGCAGAAGCCTTCTCAACACAGCACAGCATCACACAGCCTGCTGGGAAGGTGGAAGTGACGGTACTACTATTTGGCATGGCAGCAAAGCCATATGTGCCCTGGGAACTGAACCAAGTCACAAATTTACCACCCAGTAAGTTGAGCAGCCTGAATTAATGCCACTACTGGTGTTGTCACATTATATGGACCATGTACTTGTGCATTCAGTTCTTATCTCCCCTCCCCTCCACCATGCTAGGAATTATCATTTCTGTTTAATAATATCAGGGATTTATGTAGTTCTTACCAAAATCTGTTGCTTTGGTTTTCACTTTTATCATTGTCAACATTGTCACTATAAATTGTCATGAATTACTTTGAGTGGTGCACAACAATGGGAGGATCATAGGTTTCTGTATTAAAAAACAAAGAAATGTCACAAAATTTCTCCTAAAGTAAAATCTGAGGATAATTTGGAGGTTAAAATAATTTTGAAAAACATGAGCCAGATTTATTTCTGGTACTATATACATAGTTGTGAGCTCATTGTGGGCTGACAGGTTCACTTTGTTAGAAAATACTATTGAGCACTTGTCTGTGTGTGTTGGATGTGCCTAGAGCAGGAATGGCCAATTTGTGGTTCTCCACATGTTTTTGCATTGTAGATCCCATCAGCATAATGAGATTGGAGTAGGAGTTGCAGCAACATCACTAAAACAAATTTTTAAAAATAATAAAATCATTAAAATAACCTCAGTAATCAAAATAGATTAGAAGGGTCATTTTAAGAGATGCCTTCAGAAAGCAGCGATGTTGGAAACTGATCACAACTCAGTTGCAGTCGGGGGGATGCATTCCACAGAAAAAGCTCTCTTGTTTACTCATCAAACTAGCTTCCTCAGATCGTGGTATTCTTAAGGGGGTCTTTCCTTAAGACCTTCATGGCTAGGCAGGTTAATAACAAGTCAGATGGCCAGATCTCAAGCCATTTAGATCTTGAAAGATTAATATCCATGCTTTAATTTGTGCCAGGAGAGGAACTGCAGTGCTGGTATTTCAGTGTTGGCATATTTTATACCATGTGGGTTTAAGTTATTAATCTGGGAAATCATTCCTCTGAGAACAGTATCTCTACTCTAGCCATATCAAGTTAAGTAATCTAGTATTGCTTTCATTGCATTCTTCTGTAATGTATGTTGGAGTTAACTGCAATTGACCTGCATCATGATGAAAATCAGAATGAGACAATTCTTTCTGTGTGTACACATGCATACATGCTGTGTATCTATGTACATGTATGTATGTGTACAGATGAAGAGTGAAAATTACTAGTCGCTTACTGGAAATGCTTGAGTATGTAGCTAATTTTTTTTGAGAGAAATAAAGAACCAAACTACAGTAATTATTCTACATTTAAACTGCATTTTCACTTAATAGGGATATATTTCCCTTTGAGTTTTTCGTCTGTGAACACTTAACCTTTCATGCAAAATGTGAATGAATCCATTGTAGAGCCAAGAAGCTTCAAGTCTCATGACTTTATGAATAGTTTTTTTCCTAGTACTGTGACCTGCCACTGTGTGTAAAGATGATGTGCTAGTATTTCTTAGAACTGAGAAAAAATTTTTCTCAGAAGCACATCCTTCAAGACTGACAGACACTTTACTTCATTGACCAGTGGATAAATAATAACTACAGATATAAAAAACAAGTAGCAAAGTTAACTTCTAATATCTAACATCAACAACTATTGATCATTTGAAGATGTATCTTACACATAATCTAGCAAAATTTTGCTACTTTAAAGATAACAGTTTGATTCTAATTATCTAGCAAGTAACATAAGGAAAAAGCATCAGAATGTCCTGGAAATTTAGTTGGGGGGGGGTAATCAGCTGGTCACAAATATCCTTATAAAATTGACAGAACAAAAGTACATGAACTGTGGTTTCTATAGCACTGGTATTGCAAGAGCAAAATCGAGTTTCATAGGGGAATTTTCCATATTTCTCTTCCAATACTGCTGTTGGGAGGACAGTAAATCAAGTCCTAAATTTAGGTACTGTAACATAACATAAGTATATGGCCAGTTTAAAAACCAGCATTTGATTGTTGGCAAATGTGTAATCAGAAAAGGCAGCAATTTCTGTTTGATCCTCTATATCTAAAATCCTTTGCCTTACAACTGTTTTTGCTTCATCTAATCCTAACTTTAGAATGGTATTGCTGGAAAGTCCACCAAGGCTCAATTTCTTGTGGATAGCTGTTTCCCATGAGGATTTATGCCAATATTAACTGGGTCAATCCACGAGGATTATTATGTAACTTTAACTAGTAAGTAAAAATGTTTCAGGTAACCTGAAATATGTTTCTTAAAAAAAAAATTTGAACTCTTTCTAGGGAGGCCATATTATTATATGTCCCTAATTGAGCCCCATATAACAATTGAGCCTGAACTTAACTGTAAATAGCTTGATTGCAACAGGAATGAGCTATATTCCTTTAGTGAAATAAAAACTTTGAATGGCTGTAGCAGTTCTCTGTGCATTATGAGAGACAAAGGCCATTTGCAACCCACACTGTCGTAGTGCTATCATTCAACTTTCAACATCCTGTGGAATCCTGGGGTTTGCAGTTTAGGGAGGGGCCTTTAGAATTTTCAGCCAGAGAGCATTTGGGCCTCAGGAAACTACAAACCCCAGAATCCCACAGGATGTTGAAAATGGAATAATAGCACTGTAGTGCAGAAATGGCCATAGTCTAGATGAACATTTCTGTGTCTTGAAGCTTGGAAAACTATCCCCAAGTATTTAAAGATCTTAACCTGTTCAATAGGCTGCCCTCTTAGGATCCAACTTCTCTGCTTAGGACATCTTGAAAAAGTAAGGAGCTTAGTCTTGAAATAATTTAGTATTGATTCCTCTTTAGCACAGTAACAAATTAGTGTTTTCAAGGCTCTCTTAAGACTATTGAGGATCTGTGAAAGAATAACTGCATCATCAGCATATAATAATAGATTAATATGCCTATCAGCTAGTTTGGGGGGATGGAAAGTAGAGTTACTTAAGTAAGGGATCAATGAGTTTATATAATAATTGAATAGAATTGGAGCCAATATCCCTGTCTAACTCCCTTCTTTACTTGTATTTCCTCAATGACATGTCCTCAATCACTGCATCTAACCTTCAATCTAGTATTCACATGAATTTGAATAAACAGCAGAAGTAAACATTTATCTATTATAGTATTTTTAAGTTTATTCCACGGTCTAGATCTAGATACCATGTCAAATGCTGACCTAAAGTCAATAAATGTTACATAGACAGGTTGACTGGCTTGATGAGAATACTTCTCTACAAAGCGTTGTAGAACCACTGCATGATCAATTGTTGTTCTTCCTACCCTAAATCCAGCCTGTTCATCCGCCAAAATATTCTCTGTTTCCAGCCAGTCTGTTAGTTGGACCTGTAGATGTTTAGCATACTTTTTACTCATCTGATTTAGCAGATTAATTGAAAATTAGCTGGATCATCTCTTTTACACTTCTTATAGATTGGAATGATAATAACTAAGCTTCAGTCTTTTGGTATCATAAAGGAACAATCTATTGCAGTAAAATGTGAAGTCAGCCCTGGGATCCACCAATCTAAATCACTTTTTATTACCTCAGAAGTAATAAAATCTGCACCAAGGGCTTTCCCTGGTTTAAGCTGTTCAATTAGATTCCTAATCTCTAAACAAGAGACTGGGGGCCAGAAGGGGAGAGAAGTGATATCCAGCTCCAAGTCTGCCAGGGAATTCTCCATATGAATATCCATGGTTGCAAAATAGTCTTCTCAAATATTGGCTGGCATATACATATGATATATCAAGGCCAAAATCGATAGAGAATTTACCAACCATTATATAGGATGGTCTCTGTTAAGAATCTGGCTCAAAGTCAAGAACAAAGTTTACAACAAAATTCCACTCTGGATATGGCAATGAGAGGCATTTTATGGAAGGTGGGCAAATGTACAAGAGAAATGGTTAACCTAAAAAGATCTACTGGAACAGGATGAATGAAGAAATATGCATTCAAGAACCAGAGGGAAATTAAAATAATTGGGATTTAATCTCCAGTGGTTTCCATATTGACAGCTTTTAGAAAGATATAAATTGGATCTAAGAGAAGAAGTTTTCTCATTAAAAAAAAACTCCAAATGAATTAGAACTTATTTTCACTCACTCCAACCATCTCACCTCAAGACTCTATAAGTTTCTTTTGGATTATAACATGGAAGACAAGATAATTAAGGACACTATGATAACTTGGGCCAGCAACATTGGTCATAAAATACAACTGGACCATTGGGAAACATCATGGAGGATGACCAATAAACTTATTCTAGCTCAAGATTTTGAAGAGAATTAAAGATGTTTCACAGATGGTATATGACACACGTAAACCTAGATAAAATATTAAAAACCCATCAAAACAAATGTTAGAAATGCCACGAGAATATAGGAACATTCCATCACATGTAGTGGAGCTGTCAGAAAGTAAAACATTTGGGGGGGGCAGATACATAAAACACTAACAGAGATTTTTAAAACACAGATCCCATATGCACCAGAAATATTTTTACTGAACATACTGAACGTCTAGAACTATCATTTACAAGAAAATATTGGATAATTTTTCTTTACCTAATCACTGCAGCTCGACTACCTTTGGCAAGGCTATGGAAAGATCAAGAACTACCTACAATTAAGCAATGGTTGATAAAAACCATTGAGATGAAAGAAAAAGACCTCTTAATCTGCAGGGTCAAAGGGAAATTAGATAAAATAATGGACCAATGTTTGCCAGTTATGGAATTCCTCCAACACAAATGGGCAAACTAATTGTTGATTAAACTATCATTAACTTTATTTAAAGGAATCTTAATTGCTCCTTTGGCCTTCACAAATTAACATATCAAGTTACATGGCTGTTTCATTACATCCAAAAGAGCAGGGTAAAAGGAAGAATAGGCATGTTGAGTGCAGAATGAACTGAGTAGAGGTATTATATTATAGGGAAGTATAAGTACAAAGAGACAAATGCCATTTTTCTTTCCATTGATGGGTGAGAGGGAACTTAATCTAATCATATTGTATATAATATTTTATTTATATTTAGGAAAATCAAATCAAGCAAAATTAGAATGAACAGTAAGAAGAGGAAATACAGATCAAGGAACATAGATCATAGAAAATAGAATATACAGAAATATAGGAAGGAAGATATAAGGAAATGTAGATATATTTTTATATTTGTTTGTATTTTGTGTTTACAAAATTACTCAACATTACAATTGCTATTTTGAACTATTTCTGGATTTTCACTTATAAAAATAAAGTTAAAAAGGAAAAAGAAGGTGCTACCACCCTTTGAAATAAGGCAGAATTGTTTACACTGGCTGCCTCTATCAAGCATTCCCAGGATCCTCACATATTATTCCCTTTTTTAAAAAATAATTTTTATTCAAATTTTAACAAATAAAACAAACAATTATCTCTGCAATGTTTACATGAAATGTTTTTCCTTCTTCCTTTCCTTTCTGGATTACAATTATTAATATTCCCTCTATTTATTATACTACGTGTCGCAATAAAATGTTAATAATCTATAATTTGTTAGTTCCTGCTGTATGTCTCTACTTTACTTGTTACATGATATTTCATTGACTATTAACCTGAATAGTAATTGATATCATGAAAAATGTATTAAGTGGATTTGTTCCTTTTGTTGTATTCCATAGGTTTGTACATCCATCTGAAATCTTTCCTTTAGTTGTCTATAGGGAAACCAGCTATTTATTTATTTATTTATTTATTTATTTATTTATTTATTATTCCCACCTCTCCATATGGATCGAGGCGGCGAACAACTTACAAATAGCATGTATTTCTATACATATTTCTATACATGCCCCCAACAAGCAAGGTACTCATTTTACCGACCTGCGGAAGGATGGAAGGCTGAGTCAACCTTGGAGCCCGGCAGGATTGAACTCACAACCTTATGGCTTGCAGTACTGGCATTTAACCACTGCGCCACCAGGGCTCCTAATTTTATTCCTTCAGTTTCCAATTTCTCTCTTGATTTCATCTTCACACCGGAGTCTTCTGTCGTGTCTAATAAGTCTTCATACCATAACCATTTGTCTGTATCTTTCCATCTCCCGAAAAAGCTTCTTGCGGGGAAACCAAATTGAGTAACTGCCTTATATTCTTCTTCTTGTAGTCAGTCCATATTTTAAGTAGCGTTTCCTTATAAAATGTTGCATAAAATCTTTGTCTACTGCTGCTTTTCCATAAAACGTATACACATGCCATCCCACTCTTAAATCTGCTCCCTCTAACGCCAGCATTTTCGAATTTTGAAGATTTATCCAGTCTTTTATCCAAGTGAATGCTGCTGCCATGTAGTATGCTTGTAGGTCCGGCAAGCCTAAACCACCTCTTACTGTTATGTCCATCATGATTCTTCATTTAATTCTTGGTTTCCTCCCCTGCCATATAAACTTATTTATGTCTCTCTTCCATTGGACAAAGGGTTTAATGCTTGTTATAACAGGCACATTTTGGAAAAGATAGTTCAGTTTTGGTAAAACATTCATTTTTATCACTGATATCCATCCCAGCAAAGATATTTTTAGTTGAGTCCATTTTTCCAAGTCTTGAATTGTCTCCTTCCGTTTTTTTATCATAGTTGTTATGGTACAATACATTATTTCTTTTAGTAATCCAAACTCCTAAATATTTGGCTTTCTGTCCTTTATTAAATCCTGTAATTTGTTTGAATTCAGCCTCTTCCTTCTGCCTCATATTTTTTGTTATGTATACTGTTTTTTCTTATTAATTTTAAAGCCGAAGTAATCTCCATACTCTTGAATAATCTCCATCAGTCTTTGAGCGCTCATGAGGGTATCATCCATAAAAAGTACCAAATCATCTGCAAAGGCTTTAAGTTTGTATTGAAATTTCTCTATCTGGACTCCTCTTATTGCCACATCTTCTCTTATATTATCATTAAGTATTTCTAGTGTCAAAATAAATAGCAAAGCTGATAGGGGACAACCCTGCCTTGTTCCTCTCAATACTTCAATCGGTACTGTACACCCTCCATTTATGAGTCTTGCTGTTTGTTGAGAGTATATTGCTTCAATCCATGAAATGAATTTTCCCCCCAGTTGTGCTTAATAGTCGTCTTCAAAAATGACCAATTGACCATATCAAATGTCTTTTCTGCGTCAACAAATACCATAGCTAGCTTTCTTTCATTATGTTTTTTATAATGTTGAATTATATTTAAAACTGTCCTGATATTGTCACGCATCATTCTCTTGGGCAAAAAGCCATTCTGGTCTTCATGAACATGTTCTTGGAGTACTTTTTTAAGTCTCTCTGCCATAATAGCAGCGAAAATCTTATGGTCCGTGTTTAAAAGTGAAATAGGTCTGCAATTCTTTACGTCCGTTATGTCTCTGCCTTCTTTTTGGACCTTTAAAAAAATAATGTTTTGTTCTTTGCAAATCTTCCTTCTCCTTTACCTGTAGTTACAGTTTTACAAAACTTATTAACCTGACACCTTCACTGCAACATACACTTACACAAACAATAAACTTTAGTTATAAGCAACCTTAAATCCTAAGTGTCCCAATATAATCAGTTATTTTATGTACTGTTAATAGAATCCTAAATTTATATACAGTACCAAATACTCAGATTAAATGGTCAGATCAAAAAGTATATAGTAAGCAATTGATTTCCCTTTAACAATCCCAACTCCCCGTCCCAAATGTATTTTTCAGGCCTTAAAAGCCTTTTCTAATCACACAGTTTTCTGAGCCTCAAGTGCCAGCTACAAGTTCAAACCGCTTTCTGCATAGAAGGGAAGTCTGCTGTTCTCTGGCCTGTCTTCGGAGACAAAACAAGCATGGGAAATCAACTTCAGTCTGAGTCTACCACCAAATGTCTGCTCCGTTGTCTGTTTTCAAACTCATCAATTTCCAAAATCCCAAGTCCATTGAACTCCATTTAAAAATAAAAAATCTTGCAAAGCAAAAATCCAATAGTAAAATATCCAGTTCAGAGTTCTATCAGTTCATCTCAGTTCAGTTCAAACCATAAAAGTCAGTCATATTCCAAGTCATATTCCACAGTCTTTTTATATAATTCTTCCATCCATTAATCCATAAAACAGTCAATTGTATATTCCAATAGGCAATTAAAAAAAGAAGGATCAATACACAATAAAAAAGAGAAAAAAGAAAATCCCTCAGTCCTTGAAAGTCTCAAGTTCATCAGCACCGTCAATTTTAAATCAGTTCCCGGTGCCAGTTTTAAACAATCCAATCACAGCTGCAGCAACAATTCAAACCGTGGATTCTCCTCTTAAAACCCCAAAATCAGAATGATAAATCCAAGTAAAATGTGGAATGCAATCGAAGTAAAACAAAGTCACTCCATATTTGGCATCTCCATACACAGATTTAAAAGCTTGCAACCTCCACACATTGGTCTCTTATAAAAAGAAAAAAGGGGAGATATGCTTTTCAACTTTTATCAAAAAGTAAGTCTTACAGCAGCCTTCAATATCCAATGCACAGTCTCAATTTAAGCTGTAATGCTAACCTCCGAAGAAAAGGAAATTGAAGTGAGCACACTCACCAATTGTACTGTCCCTTTAAGAAATCCTCCATTCTCCCTCTTGCAGTCCTTGGGGTCTTTCCAGCAGCTTACTCTCTTTGAAGCAGGTACATTCCTCTTACAATCTTAAATGTTTGTAATCCAAATTGGGCTTTCTATTAATCACCTTACTGAAGTCTTGGTTTAAACGTTGGCGGCGGCACTTGTGTCGCTATCACGGCAATCCTGGAGGTCCCGTCGTGGTCTTGTGATCCTGCACACCCCCGCTCTTTCTCGTTTCGGAGAAGGCTCGGTGCCGCTTTACGGATCCCCTTCAGACCTCTTCTGCATCCTCCTTAAAGAGGGGATAGCTAGCTGGGGTTGGATGGGCTTAATCCAGCTGGAAACCTTCAGGTGAGGGTTCGGAATTGTGCAGCGCTACTCCGGACTCCCTCTCACATCCGCCATGCGGCTGGAAGTCATTCCTTTTCTTCTTCTTTTTTGACAGATCAACTGTTTGTGCTGTTTTTTTCAATCTCATAAGCTCTAATATTGAACAAGAGCGAGACTTCTCTTTATGTAGTTTTAAAAGGTGCTTTAAGGATTTCCAGGCTTCACGGCCTTCTTGGTCAAACCATTTGTGCCATGTTTTTGGATCTTGCCTGGCTATGGCAGATTGAGGAACAGTTAACAGAGATTGAATCAATTTGATTAAAATGTTGAAATTAGCCAATACATCATCATCTGACTTATCACCCACTATGAATGAACGATCTTAACTGGTGCCCTCCCAAGAAACGTAGTATTTCTGCTTGATGAGATTCCATTTGGCACAGATAGGGCAAATGTTGTCAGACACCACTGGAATACAGTATTAGGGTATAAACAACCTGTCAAAGAACTCCAGACACAATGTGGCAGGAAAATTATCACTCTCAGGATGACTAGCAATTGCAAACTTAAATAAATAAGGAATTAAAATCACTGTGATCCCAACATAATTTAACAAGGAGGACTTAAGAGCAACCCAGTGAGTGCACTTGGAAGGGTTTTCATCACTAGTAGTCCCATTCAAAATCATTAAATTCAATTTTGAAAAGGTATGTACTAAGCACAATGTTGTATAATCACTGTGTACATCATTGGACTGGTGGCACAGGGTAGGGGTCATAATTACAGAAGATAAAGGCTGGCAGTGAAATTTGGCAAAGAGTGATTTATCATTTACTCCAGTTCTTGCATTAAAATCACCAGCCAATATAATATGTGGTGCATATAATGCAGTAATTAGATTTTCCACATTAATGTTCAGTTTGTCCCATACATGCTTTATCTGTAAGTGAACATGTAAAGGTGGAATGTACACATTAATCAATAAACATTGTCTCTTATTAAATTGAAGCAAGTTTGCTAGAGCATATTGATCTAATGAAGGTAATCTACTGACTTGTGCCTGTAATGACGTGAATGTTAGAATACCTAGGCCCCCACAAAGTCTCCCACACCCTCTGCCCAGTGCAGCATTTAGTGTAATTGTCTTATACCCTTCTACAAACAAGTCTTCCACATACCATATATCCTGAAGAAAAAGTGTCTCATATCTGGAGATTTAAGCCTGAAAAGAAGAGTCTTTGCTTCTAGATTTCCACCCTGCAATATTCCAGGAAACAAAAGCCAGGGAATTAAGATTTGTTGAATGTCATCCAGTTTGGTCTTCCAGGAGAGTTGATACAGACAGTTCCTGTGAAACCACAGCTCCTGCACTGACAGTTGCTGTACTGGAGCAGCTTGCATTGAGTGTCCAAGTATCCTTTGATTTCCTGGAAGGACATCCTGTAGATGCTGCCCCAAAATCTCTACTTTTTGTGAAGCATAATTCTCATCTCTCATCTGTGATCAGGTTGACTGAATCTCTGATTGGCTCCATGGGTGATGCTATAGTTGGGCTCCATGAACTAAAGCACCTTCTTTTTTGGTTCTTTGGTGAAGTTGAGCATTCAGGAAGTATGTGTGTCAATGTCCCAGTAGAGGGGCAACTAGAGGGTAACAAAGAATTAATAGACACCATAGCAGGAGTCACTCACTGTAACGTTGTTTTAACTGCCTCTAATTTACACAATACAGTGTGTTGTTCCTCAATGAGAAGAGTAGCAAACATCTGAGCAAGTTCTTCCTCATCCTCCATAGAATCAGTTGATATCTGCATCCTCCTTTTGATTAAATCAATGGTGCCACATCTCCGGTGTAAACTTTGTCCTGACCTTGAAGCAGGGCAGTCTGTTATATGGAGGATTGCTGACTGAGATCATGATATTTGAGGGTTATTACAGTCTCCCTCACAAACTTAACTCTCTTCCCAAAGTTTAACAAGGGTTGTACATTATTTTTATGAAAAAAGTGTAGGCAAGCAATTTCCTATTTTTCAGAATCAGTTTAAGGAGGGTATTCTTTCAAAGCGAAGCCATCTGGGGACCTAGGAAATTTCCATAAGCTCACTAGTATATACCCTTCATTGGAGGAGTTGTGAGGGTGAGTAAAGTACTGCCTGCCTGTTGTACTGCCTCTTCTCATTAAGAGGACTAATTGCAACCTGGAGCAGTATCCTGTGTTGTTGTAATATTAATTCATCTCTGTTGGTTTCCCTGCATGTAGTATCTTGTACATCATGCAAATGGAAGTATTCAGCAGACTTAATAGTTAGTTTTGTGGGAGATTTTATTGCAAACGTTCCCATTATTTCTTTAAGTTCATCTATTTTCTGGTTAATATCTAACAGCTGCTCAAAGATTTTTAGCAGTTAGAAGACAGTTCTTAGCAACCAAATCCAGGTTCATGGTTTTAAAAATATTTTCACCTCCTACTCCTGAGGAACCCTTGTTGTCAGAAGGCTAGAAATCATCCACCTCTCAGTCAGATAAAGCACAGGATTTATCAACAGAATTTGTAAGAAGGGGGAGGAATGGGAAAGAGAAGGAAGTTTACTTATTACATCTTTGCACTGAAAGAAATAATCTAATCTTGGTTGTCTGAGAGTTGCTGCAGCTCTCTTAATTTCAGCAAGCTTGGAATTTTCTCACTGTGTCTTCTCAGACTCTCCCCCCACACACATACTTTTAGTTTTCCCTTTATTTTTTCCCTTCAGGATCTTCCTCTTCCTCTTTAAACTCTTTCATTCCTGTCTTATCGCTGTCATCATTACTCATTATCTATATTTATCTGAAATTTCCCAATATAAACCTCCACCCTGGCCCCCAAGCTGTTTAAACCTTCCAGCTCTTGTAGTACCCACTGTAATAATTACACTTGACTGTACTAAATTTAAATTGAAAAATTCTTTTAACTGATAAACCTTTTCAAAAGTAATTAAAATGAAAACATTAGGAAGACTGAAGACACTTGAAGACTATGTGCTTGCAGCCATCTTCCCCCTTTTCCTCCAAGAAATCAAGCTGTGAGCTGTCCTTAGCCCCATCCTTCAGGATTTATCTGTACTACAGGACAGAGACCATTTCTGAAGAATTTTAGTTTCCTGAAAAATCTGGTGTTTTGTTGTGGCTATGTTTTAGAAGAAAGGCAAGCTTTTCGGAGGGGGGAGAAACTCAGAATTATATTCAAAAGCATCCCAATAACTATCCTTTATATGAACTACCAGGCAGTTAGGCACTTACAATCCTCACAGACACAGTCCAAATCCACTGAGGTTCCTTGCAAATTAATAACAGACATTCCTTAAATCCAGAAAATCCCCCAGAATATATTGAATTTCTGCTAGGTGTTCTTTTGCAGATATCATTGCTCCACCTGATTTCTTCAGTGGCCAGTTATGTAGAACCTCTTGCCATTCATCTGAAGGTCTCTTCCTGGCCTGGCCATAATTAGGAGCTGATCTTTTATTCACCATTTTTTTGGATGGATAGAATTCTTTTCCTCTTACCCTTTGCCAATTCCCTCAGTCTATGTTGCAAAACAGAGTGGGTGGAAAGTCAACTTGAAGAATCCAAAGTCTCACTCACAGATAACCCGTTGGCGCTTTGTGGTACTGTATTTGATAAATTGTTATTGTGTTTCTCTTGTACCGAGGGGGGAGTGATATCTAAATACTCTTCTGAACACTCATCTACTGTCTGGAATCTTGGGTCTGAAGATGTGAAACTGAGAACACAAGATGATTGTTCAATGGTGGCCTCTTGATTGTTTTTTCTAACTTTATGATAAGTTTCAGAGTTCAAATTGCAATCTTCCATAATGTCATTTAGTTGCTTGGTTACTGCATTTGTAGCTAATTTGACTGCTTCTGGCTTATCCTTGTCTTGATGATTTCTCAGTCAAGCACTATCCTCCTTTTCTTGGTGGAAGAGACTTGTCTGAGGGGCTACGGTCAAGATCCCTAGCTCTACCAAACCAACTAATGTTCCAGTAATAGCTTTCAGGCCAGAAACTTCCTTTTGCAATGTTCTCATTGTATAAAAAAAATTCTGTTGTATGTTCATTTAAAAAGCATTGATCTTGTCAAAAGCCGTACAATGAAGAGGTTTTGTGCACTGTTGCTACTGGGTCAGATTTATTACTCTTTTCTTTAAATATATTTCCTTTTTCTTTATATGTAGAGAACTCTGTTTGCATTGATGGTAAGAAATTTGCTTCATCCAGGCCTGGGTCAAGAGACCAATTTTTAGCACTTTCATTAGAGGAGAGCAGAGATGAGTTTCCTGCCTCCACCCCATTATTTCTTACCTCAGCTGTTGCACAGGCACTTTTTAGAGAACCAGGGCTATCTGTTGGAGGCAGACCTGTGATCTCTTGATTTGGCCTCTTACTTCAAATTCCTTTTCATCATTTGCCAAATTGTAATATTTCAAAATTGATTTCTGAACTAAGATGGATAGCATATTTTGAGCTGTGACTTTTCTGTGCTGAACCCAAGTAGAGACCATATTGAAATACTAAGAATATAGAAACAGGCTGTTTGGTCCTCCAATACTGTACACCTTAATGCATCAACTTTTTAAAGATAGTAGGAAATTAATTTCAATAATATATCTTAATACTAAGATATTAAGCTTGCCAATATACAAAGGTTCTGTACAGGCTTACACTGCCATTTGTTTGAAGTCTTTGTGGACTATACAAGTAACTTCAGATTCTTACTTTATCAGCAGTCACCCCAGGTCAAAAATATGCTGAGCCCATCCTGTCTCTGCTTTCAAATTATATCAGTTCAAATTATTTCTCTGATAGTTAAATTCTTGTATAGAAAGGATCCTTCAAATTGTATTCAAATTTATCAGAAGAGCTAGTCTCCCTCCTACACCAAATTTAGAACGTTCAGGAACATGAGTAGAGATGCACGTGAAAATCTGTCAAACTCAGCGTTTCCTCTGTCTAGTTTCTTCCTGCTCCTTCACTTGCTCTTCTTCTACATTCGAGTAAATCTTCCCTTGTAACAAGTGTATAAACATGTAAGTTTACAGAAAAACATGACGGTAAAAAATAAAAATATAAACCAAAGGAAGAATTTTAACAAGTGCCTCTTTGTGATAAAATAGCTAATTTATTGCTTCCACAGCAAAGGTTTTAGAATAAGCATTGGTTGCTTCAGCTTCCAGTTCCAAGAAAATGACACCTCCAAACACCAAGGCAGACTAGCTTGCAAGTTTATCTTTGTCGTACTCCTCATCTTTTTCTCCCCATTATTGGTTTAAAAGTGTTGCCGTACAAACTCAAAAGTTTCCCTGTGAGAAAAGAAATATTGTCCTTAGGGATGGGAACACTCTTCTTAAAATATACGACTCACAAAGTTGAAAAAGAAGGGGACTAATATGGGACTGAAACAAACATACATCTGGCTACACCGCCATACAAACAAATTAATAACAACTTTTGAAGTAAAATGAATTGAGAGATAAAGGACAATGTCCCTCTTAGTAATCCAGTCCATTCGACACCCCACTGTAAACAATATACTAAGCAGATCCACTCTCACTTGGATACTATAGCTAATCTACACTAAGCAAATAAAACTTAACACCCTGCGTGTCTAGTGATAATTGGTATTTTTCAGTTAGTACACCCTAAATACCCTAAAAGTACCAGATCCCATCTGATCTTGGAAGCTAAGCAGGATCAGCTCTGATTAGTACTTGGATGGGAGACCAATGAATACCAGGTATTGTAGGCAATATTTCAGAGGAAGATCCTGGTAAAACCACATCTGAGTATTCCTTGCCTAAGAAAACCCTATGAAATTGATGGGGTCACCATAAGATTTTTTTAAAAATATTTAATTATATTTTATTATAAATATATATATATATTACAAGAAATTTACAGAAAAGAAAGAAGACAGGACATAAATAAGACAAAATGCAAAGAAAATATATTCAATATATTCAATATACAATATATAGTTTAACCATATAATTTTACCATATCACTAATACAGAAAAAAAGAAAAAGGAAAAAACCCAATACATTATGACTTATATAGAATATTCCTAACTATCAGCAAGGAATATGTTTATTATTAATGTGTCCACTTATTCCAATACCACTATTGGTTTTTTCATTCTTCTTCCCCAAATCCCACCCTTCCTCTGACTTCCCAACCTCAGGAGACGTGTGATTCAATATATTGCAGTTATGTTCTTAATAGCTTTTTGTTTTAACTTACTATTGTCTGTTCTTTTATCTTAAGGTACTATACTCTCTTCAGGGCTTAGTTGTACAGTCCTATTATTCTTACACGTCATATGTATGTGTGTATGTATGTACACACACACACACACACACATTCCATTATTCGCAGAGGGCTATATCTTTTTACTATAATTTCAACTTTTTATACCATTCATTCATATTCACAAAATAAGTGTATGGTAATATAAATGTATACCTCCTCTTTACAAATACCTTCTATATTTTCTACTGAATGCAAATCTAATCTAACATACCCAAGATTACATTGTTACCATAGTAAGATTCTTGGTATTCTTGGTAAGAAATACCATAGTCCAATCATTTTTAAATTGGGTTGTTGTCATATCCATCATTGGTCATAATCTTGTCTAACTTTGCCATATTGTACAATTTTAATAGCCAATGTTTGGAAACATTAGTTGCTTCCACATTTGTGCATAACTTAGTCTAGCAGACTAACCCTAGAATTCCACAGAATGTTGAAAGTGGAATAATAGCTCTATAACAGTATAGTGTGGAAATGGGCATAGATATTGGAGAAGACAGTTTGGTGAGTTCTTAAGAGGAAAATAAAATCTCAGGCAACGCTGGGTAAATGCGCTAGTTTTGGGATAAAAAAATTACTTCTTAGTAAGATGTTCAATTTAATGACTGCAATTCATCCCAGCAATGATAAATTCAATTTTTCCCATTTCTTTAATTCCTCTTTTATCTCTCTCCATTCTCTTTTATTGTTACTATCCAAATTGTTCTTTGTGATAATAACACCTAGATATTTCACTTTTTTTACTATTTTACAATTGGATTGCTCCTTCAATTCTTGTTCTTCACTCTTTAACATATTTTTTGTAATTATATTAATTTTCTCCCTATTAATTTTGAAACCAGAAAGTTTCCTAAAATCATGCAATATCTTCAACAACTCTTTAATACTTTTGAAGGGCTTTTCTAATAATATCACAAGATTATCTGCATGAATGAAGTCTCCATAAGTTGACAGGCAATGTGAAGGCATATATACACACAGAGGCCAAAGATGTGGACAAGATTCTTGGGGAAGTAAAAGCCACCATGTGTGCCAGGGATGTAATTCTTCACTAATTTTCTTCTTGAAGGAGGCAATGAATAATTTTGAGTAATGAGTAATTTGAATGAGTAATTTGAACAGTTTTTTTCTTACTATGAGAAAGTCCACACAGCTTTCAAAGCCTATTCACAATTTGGGACTTGCTCTGTGCAAAAGTTGCACATGGTTGTTTTGCACGGAAAATAGCATTTTTTGTGCATGAAACAGAATTATATGCACAGTGGCTTCAATCATTGGAAGGATGAGCTCAGAAAGTGGTGCTGAGTTATTCATTTTCCATTGGCTTGTGGGGTCCCTCATTGTTCATCTTTATCCCTCATACTATTTAACGTATACATGAAGCCACTGGGAGAGGTCACACAGGGTTGTAGGGTGCAATATCATCAATATGGTGATGCAACCCACCAGTATTATGTCTTACCAAATAAGTCCAAGGAAGTTCTAAACTACTGCCTGCTATTATCAATGGACTGGACAAGAGTGAACAAGTTAAAGCTTAATCCAGACAAGATGAGTTTCTACCTGTGCTAGATGAGGTTATACCGAGCAATGAGTGAGCAACACAGTAAAGGAGGACAATGATTGCTCTCCTCCAGTTCTCTGCCACCTCATAGGTTCTCCAAGATTTCTCAAAAATGATGGCAAGTGGTTCTGCAAGTATGTCAGCAAATTATTTGCATATTCTGGGATGCAGTTCATCTGGCCCTGCAGATTTGAGCTCATTTAGGTTAACTAGGGCCCTTTCCACACGGGGGTATTAAAACGGTGTAGCGCGACCTCTGACGGAGGCCATCTACACCGTAAAATGGATTGGGGTGGATTACTTTTGTGTAATTCCACACCCCAATCCACGCTAGAGCGCCCAGAAGTGGCAGTGCCACGTGCTTTTTGAAAACCACTTTTCAAGTGGTTTTTTAAAAGCACGATCGTGCAGCTGCGTGCAGCTCCGTCACAGTGCCTGGTGTGGATTTGCAGGCGTGCGCAAGGGCATGCCTGCAGATCTGCCGGGGGTGGGCTTTCCAGCTGGCGAGCTTCTCCGGTTGGTGGAGAGCCTCCACCAGTCATAAGCTGCCATTTTGGGCCCCACAGGACGCCGCGGGATGCCGACGAGTGTGGAGCAGCGAAAATGCGCTGCTCCACGTGGTGACGGACTAAGGTAAGCTCCGTTTCAGGACGTCTCAGGACATTTTTCCCTTCCCGTGTGAAAAGGGCACATGTGATTCCTAACTCCTTATCAGTCTTGCTTTGTAATCTGGATTCCTTGCAAAGGTCTCTGCTGATGCATGGAAGTGCACAGTCCTCTTTTTGAAAAAAAAAACTGAAGCAAAATAGGGATTGAACAGTTCTGCCTTTTTGTTGTGATCTGTTAACATTTTATCATCCTTGTTGAGCAGCTGTCCCACCATTTCCTTGGTCATTTGCCTGCTTCAAACATATTTGAAAAAGCTTTTCTTGTTGCTTCCTGCTTCCCTAGACAGTCTCATCTCATTTGGAGCTTTAGCTTTCCTTACACTATTCCTGCAAGCTTTGGCTATGCAAACATAGGGATCTGGTCTCCTGTGGACTAGCTGGAACTTGTCGGCTTCCTGCCTAACAAGCCTGAAAACTGGGGTACTTGTTTAAGCAAACAAGGACCTCCAAAGAACCTCTGGCATAAACTACAGCCTAGAGGAAAAACAGCCACTTCAGACCGCAATAAGGAAAAATACAAAAGGTTTATTGCGGGTAACAAATTAAGGCATTTAGCAAAAGCCCATCATAAAGTTAAACAATAAAAACAGCAGAGTAACATACAAACCAGCACAACAAGGAGACAAGAGAAAAGGGAGAGAAAGAGCAGCTTTTCCAAACAGCTTATATACACTCCACACAGCTGTACATTATTAGGTACTTTATATGTCCCTTAGTCAAACACATAAATTACAACTTAAACATTTAACATACAGCTGCGTAGCCTTATCTCAGTCTACAGCTTGAGCTTAAAGGGCAAGGTCAGAAGAAGCAGCGCAGCATCAAGTAAGATTAACCCTTTACATATCGTGACTCATAGTTCCTCCCTAAGTATTTCACACACCTATCTGTAGCCCTGCTCCTCACATCAGCTAGGCTGATGTGCTAAATTATATTTAAGGATTACCACTCCATGGTTGCAGTGCCTCCTGAACTTGTTTTCTCAGTTGGGGTTGAAAAACTTCCATACATTTCAATGAGAGATTTTTTTCATGTTTAGCTGGGGAGAAGAGAATTGTTGTGTGTGTGATGTATGAGGGTATATGATAGTATGTTGTGTGTGAGTGTGGGGGGTAGAGATAATGAGTACATACAAACCAGGTGTAGGGGTGTGGAAAAACTGTGGTTTGTGGTCTTGCCAACTTTTTCAATGCCTCTTCAATCCCAAAGATACCTAAAAGTTATTTTTAACATATTCTTCATCTATTTTTCTCTGGCCCTTTTCGCACCTTACCCTGTCGCGGGAGTGGGGAGCGGCGCTCACGTGAGCAGCCACTCACACGAGCTGCTCACGACAGCCCTTTTTGCCTCCCACACCACCTTCCTTCTAGCGCAACTATCGCACAAGCACCCCGCCCCTTTCTTCCGCAGCGCAGTCTGGGAGTTGTAGGCTGCGTGGGGGAAGGAAGTGCGACCGGGCCGCCTTGCCAACACACCACACAGAGGTAAGTGCGCGAGGGTGCCGCGAGCATTGCACGAGCGTGGGGCATTTTTGGCTTAAAGCCGAAAATCAAAACATGCGCGCAAGCCCCATTTTAGCCTTGTGAGCATCGCGCGAGGGGGAGTATGTCATACAGAGCACCGCTCCCACTCACACGACGCTCAAGGGGTGCTCTCACAAAAAAAAAGCATGCGCAAAGGGCTTCTGTGTTAATCATTTCTTCAGATATTTTAATTCTGATCCTCTCTTTAAGGATCTCAGTGTTTGGAACTGAAATTATTTGAATTAGGGGGAAGCTTCTTCTCAATATATTCTTAAACCATTTTATTGTTATTTTTATGTAGTTCATATAATCTATATTATTATTTTATTCCAGGGATCTTGTCAACTTTGGGGAATGGATATGTTATTTACATGTCTACCAAACGGAAAAAGAAGCTGAGGCCTGCTGAAATAATGACTGTCAATCTAGCAGTGTGTGACTTGGGAATTTCAGGTAATTTAACTTCAAATGGGCTGAGAATGAAAATATGGGGACTGGTAAGCGATGATGGATCTGTATGGAGGGTGCTGTACACAGAGTAATGTCTTCATTTGGTTTCACATGACAGTTTTGCTTTGTGCAATTTCTGATGCGGAATGCTATCCGGTGTAAAAATTATTCATCATGTATATCCTTGGCATTTGAACTATATTTGCCACTGATTACACATAGTGTTGCTGTTGATTAATGACAAGTGACTGATCAACATACTCATATGAATTAATGAAATATGATTATAACTTTTAGGTTATGTTATCATCTTTGTTTTTTTTAATTGTTATTTTAAAAAGTGCTTGTGAATAGTCTAATACAATTTGTAGAGGACAAGGCTACCTGTGTTACTAGTTGTGATGACAGTACACTGGCGTCAGACAGTTTTTTAAACTACACACAGAGTCAGAAACTAATTAGTTTTCCTTCTGTTTTCATTACTCTTCTTGAATTACTACCAAACTTCAATAATATCTTCTTGTTTAGTTTCTTATCTTTTTCTGTGATCTGCATCTTAAAATTTTGCTTCTCTTTCTAAATGTTTTTCCCTTCTGTCATATGATTTTAATTTCCTTGGAATGTATGCATTGATACAGGGTTATTCAACCCATCTTTCTCCTCCTTATTTCCTCCCTTTTATGTCTCTTGGAGGCATCTTTCCAAGAAAAACTGTGTAATTCTTGAAAACCCATGAATTAACTACTTTTTACCCTCTTTCTCAGCTGTGTTTCTTATCATTGTGTCAGACAAACACTGTTCCTCCATCAGTGTACATTCATGGTGCTAAATGAATGAATGAATAAATAAATATAATAACCTGCAGGTCAGTTCACAAACCTAACAGTAATGTCAACAAAAAGACCTTTAAATAAATAGATAACTTCCATTTTACAGTTAAGACTGTTTTAAGGTAGCATGGTGTAGTGGTTTGAGCATTGATCCATGACCCTGGAAACCAGGGTATGATTCTCTACTCAGCAGTGAAAACCCACTGGTTGACCTTGAGCATGCCATGTATTTCACCCCCAGAAAACCCCATGAGAAGTTCATCTTAGGGTTGCCATAAGTTGGAAGTGACTTAAAGGCATACCAACAACATTGATGTCTTTTAATGAATTTTTATATTTTCAATGTCTCTGTTTTTGTAGTGGAATTGAGATAGAGACCCACGGTTTTAGAAAAAAGATTTATTGTGCACAATGTCCCAGTGAGATACCTCTCAAAAGTCTGGGCCTCGCCTCCTTACATTCAGAGCATTTTATACATCTCCAACACAAATACATCACATGTCCAAAAAGAGAAACTGACACGTACAAATGGTTCCCACTATTCTCTTGCCTAATCTTACTAATGTTGCAAAGTAAGGGAAGCTTTGCGAGGGACATTCCATCCTCCCTAACACTGTCTCACAGAGTACCATTGTATTCCTTTCAAACACAGAGAGATTTCAATTGCAGAGGAAATTAACTAATTTTCCTCACTTCCTGAGGTCATCTAGGCTGGCCCACTTTATTTTCACTTCTTCATTCAACGATTTTTAAATTTTTTATTTACATTTTTATTGAAGCTTTTGTATAGGTTTAATCTGTATTGTTTTTAAATATACTAGCTGTCTTGATTCTCATCATTGAGGGAAAGGTGAGATTCAAGTGAATAAAACAATAATAACTAAAAATACAATTAATTTGGCAGCAAAACCAATTAATGATTTATTCAGTTTCTGTCTACTTCTGCAGATTTTCACCATTAAAAGTAGAGTAGAACTATTCTATTTACTTGTCCAGGCTGCCTGAAGACAGGCGGACCCAAATAGTTGTGAAAGGTGAAAGAGTCTACACAGCCTTCTTGTGTGAATTTAGAACTGTTGGAGCAATTTGTTCTAGCATGGATGTGGCTGAATATAAAATAATCAAACATACATTTGGGGTAATGTTATTATACCTGATTAATGTTTTACCATGATATTGTATATTCTCCATGGCATTCCACTGCATTCTCCAAAATTACTTTCACAAAGTTAGTAGGGTTTTTAAAGGAAAGCTACTACCATGTTTACTTAAGAAGATGCAGTTGTCTTTTTCCTTAGTGGATTTATTTTTCCACTCCTACGTTCATATCACAAAGCATAACATTTTTTGTGTGTGCAAACAGATAACAACTATTATTTGATTAAAGTACTCCTTTATATGTGATTTTGGAATCATCCTTTTTGACACCCCTTTTTGGTTGTGCAGCTTTAAGATCGTCCATTTAAGAAAATAATGATTCTTTTTTGCTCTTATTGACAACAGTTTGAGCCATATGCTCATACTAAATTAGCTCAGTGTGGTAATTCTGATTTGAAAATAGCTATGTAATTTTTTAAAAAAATAGAAGATATGGGCTGACTGTGGGATTTCTGCATTGAGTCAGTAGTAGGATGAGATCAAGAATTTCTGTCATTTTCAACACTGCACCTTATTTATCTCCTGCTGCTTTGTGGCAATATGCACAATTACAACTCTTCTTTGTGCCTATATGTGGGCCTTCATCTTTGAAGGATGCCAGTGGTCTGGCTGTGCTGGGAGTATTAATTGTGTCCTCAGAGAAAATGAAACCAACTATTATAGTTGATCAGTATTAAGCCTGATTTTAATTAATTTAGAATTAAATGGAATAAAGACTTGAACTAAGTCTTTCAATTGTAAACTGCCCTTGTCTCATCTAAATATATCTAAATTTATCTAGATTTAAAATTGCATCTGACTCAGTGGAAAACAATATTTGATGTGCATTAAAGATACCTACATATCTTTAGGAAGAAATGTAATGCAAATAATGCTTCCCTATGACAAATGATACAGTGTTGATTCCGTTCTGGCTAAATATATTGCAGCACATTCATTTTGTTTTAGAAGAATCATTGACATTTGTAGAACCTTTTGACATATATCCTGCCATTTGGAATTTAACTGTTGCTTAGTGTAGCTGGATCCTTTTGCCCTTATTGCAGCAAAATATACTTTATATTTCAAGGTGGAAAAAACAAATATTCCAAGCGGACAACCAATTAAACATGCAATTTCAAAATGTGGTATATAAAAAGACAAAAGATTTTACATAAAATATTTTAAAATATATTTCAAATAGATAAAATATATAAAAACATAAAGCTATATTTCATATATATGAACCCAGGAACATATTTTTTTAAAAAAATATATAAAATACTGTATATAAAATGCAAAACAAAGGGACATGTTAGCATGTTGTCAAGAGCTTCAGCCCCAATACAGTTAAAAATGTTTAGATACCAGACTTACAAACAATATGAAGGAAAATCAGTAATGTTGCCAGTGTGCTCAGTGACCAAGGTCCCACTATAAATAGCATTTGCTTGTTTGAACTCTAAATAGTGACGTTGAGCTTGAGTTGGTCACTAAACATTGCTGCTTTCATCTTCCTTCTTTAAACAAACTTTAGGGTTTATCACCATAAAATCTCATCCTAGAGAGACAGTCCAGGAGGATACCATAATTGACCATAAAGAAAGCCAGCAAGAGGTCCAGTAGAACAACTTCTGTATATTTCTAATTATAGATAATCTACTAAAGCCATCTCTGTCCCATAACCAGGCCTGAAGGCATACTGAAATTGATCTGGGTAGATCTAAGAAATGGATCTTGGAACCACTGGAGCTGAGAAGCCACCACATGTTCTATTATCTTGCCCAGGAATAGAATATTGAAGACTAGCTAGTATGTTTCCAGCATGAAGGGATTTGAGAAGGACTTTATCAGCTTAATCAACAAAAACCTTATCTCCAGCCTTTTTAGGCATGCTGGACTCTGGCTTACTACACCACTCTTTCCCGCCACTGTTGGCCAATCCCTCTGTGGCTGCTTTCATGAGTCAGGAAGGGAAAGAGCCCAATACATACATGGCAGCTGTCATCTCTCCAAGACCACACTCTTGCATTCTACAAATGGAAAGTTATCTATTGTTGCTGCAAAAGCAGAGATCAACATCACAGCCACTGACACTGTACTGAATTACAGTGTCCAAGACAGAATGAATCTGAGCAATTTGATCTGCAATGTGCCATGCAAGTTGTTCACAACAGGCTGATGCATGGCATACCTTCTCTTCTTATGGGCCAGAGCAGAATAGGCTCTTCAAAATTCTTGATAAGACCAATGGACAACTTGAGCAGATGCAGTCATGGTAGGAAAAAAATATTTGCTGCCAACACCACCATGTAATTCACAGCATGGGAGGTGCTAATCCAACCAGGAGGTATTGCTTCTGAAGGTCAGGAGTTCCCCAGGTAAAAAGTGGACCCCTAAGTGGGTTGCAGAGGGGCCAGTGCTGCCCTCAGCCTAGTAAGTTGCTCTCCCTGTTTAGTATTATTTTATACACCTTTTGAAGAAGTGTTCCTTTGACATACAGTTTTATATGATACTTCAGCCAATTCGCCTGACTGACTGCGTTTTCCTTTATAGTGGTGGGAAAGCCTTTCAGCATTATTGCCTTCTTCTCCCATCGATGGATTTTTGGTTGGAGTGGTTGCCGTTGGTATGGATGGGCTGGGTTCTTCTTTGGCATTGGGAGTCTTATTACCATGACAGCAGTAAGCTTGGATAGATATTTCAAAATCTGCTATTTATCCTATGGTAAGTTAGATTATGTAAAAGAATAACACTCCTCTCTCCCAGAAGCTATCTAGTCAATTTCTGTTTCCTTCAATACCAGCCCCAAAATCCATGCAATTCAAAGCTTACTATTTCTCATGAATTATTAGGAATTAATTTTTAAAATTATTTGAGCTCATCCACCTAACCTAGAAAATGTCTTGTACTTTGAAGCCATCTGAACCACCAGATATTTAGATAACACTGTATTTTATACCAATGTTTGGAAATCTGTGCCCCTCTAGATTTTGTTGCACTCCACATCCCACGATGATGTGAGTTGTAGTCCAGCAACATAAGGAGAGCCACAAGTTTTGAGCTAGAACAATGCATTTAGTATTGGGAAATATCCCAGCATATCTGTTGCCATCATGCAAAGAACTTGATGCCTTGGAGTGGCTAGTAAGTGCAGAAATTTGTTTTGAATACAAGAACTAGGATGGGTTCCTTGTATTTTTATTTTCTCATCTGTTGCATAGAGTCATAGAATTACAATGTTAGAAGAGACCCCAGGGGCCATTGAGTCCACTTCTGCCATGCAGGAGCCCACATCAAAGCACTCCCGGCAGATGGCCATCCAGCCTCTGCTTAAAATCCTTTTTTAAAAAAGCCTACAAATCAACAAGACCTACTACCAGTAGTTTCTGTCCACTATCATTGTAGAATATCAAGAATATTGAATAACTAAGGATTGTGTAAGGGGAAGGCATTACACATAATAATTAGACAAAAAGGAATCCATTTGAAATTGGAATTAAAGGCCTAAATCCCTCTGAGTGAAGTGATTCTCCCTTTTGCAGGCCAGCTTTATCCCTCCTCATTTTTCTAATGTCAGTTATTTTAAGTGGGAGCAAAGTGTATTCCACAAGCTGCTGGGACACTTTTGAACCCTCCACCATCACAATAAAATTCAGAGAAAAATTACCTGTATGTGAGGTTTTTTTTAAATATATATATATATGCGTAGGTAGCATTTGTACTTGATAATGAGATATATTTATTTTCCTCTAGGTACCTGGCTGAAGAGACACCATGTTTTTATCTGCTTAGGAATCATCTGGTGCTATGCTACCTTTTGGGCAACCATACCATTTGCTGGCTTGGGCAATTATGCTCCTGAGCCATTTGGGACCTCATGCACTCTGGACTGGTGGCTGGCTCAAGGTTCAGTGGCTGGACAGGCTTTTATTCTGAATATCCTTTTCTTCTGTCTTTTGCTCCCAACTGCTGTGATCGTGTTTTCCTATATTAAAATAATAGCAAAAGTAAAGTCATCAACCAAAGAAGTAGCTCACTATGACACTAGGATTCAAAATACACATGTACTGGAGATGAAGTTAACTAAGGTAGGTATAGGAACCCTTGTGGTTTTTGGAAGGGAATGGATGAAAGCATGGGAGTGGGATGTGTGTCTCTCAATTCAGCATATGGAAGGAAAGCAATATACATGATGTAGAAACAAAAGTGAGGTAATTTGGGGCAGTTGGCAGGGGAAGTAAGGATTGTAGATGGCAAAAGACTACAATTGACTTGTGCTCTTTCCACACTATACTCCATTAGCACACTCTTCTGTTACAATCCCAGCATTGCCATTCATGTGATGGTAGCATGTTAGAAATGCTCTCTTCTACATCCTTCCACCTTAAGCGGATGAGTAGTGGTATTGCCGTCAGTGTTGCTTCTGCACTACAGTGTCCTTGGCCACTCCCTTTTCCCCGCCTTCACCCCAGCCCACTGCCCCTGATTGGTCAGGGGGGTTGTTGTTGTTTTCTTGGAAGCCATACTAATGCAGCAATATTATAATAGCATGACACACCAGTACACCATTGCACTTTTGTGCTATGATGCTTAAAAATGTCTTTAAAAAAATATAAAGTTTTAACTCAAAGGAGAAATTTAACATAAACAGCAAAGGTGATAGATTTTGAAGTTACCATGCTGAAGGAAGGACAAGCTGGACATGCCGTCACCCTGCCCATTCCTGGATTGATGATGACAAGAAGCACTCTCAAGAACTATTATGATACCACACTGAGTCAACTGATGGGATAGAAGTGCTTAAGGAGTCTCTTAACGGATTTTTTTTTCTGAAAATGGTATAAGGCAATTTGGCAACACTCAGGGACAGGATAGCAGCTGGATAGCAATGATGTTGTGCAGTAGTACAACTCCTGGATTGAAAACAACTGGTAGCTGTTGTGGGATAGTGATGTTGTGTGGAAATGGCCCTGCACTTGTACAAGTATTCTGGAAGATAATCATTAGTTTTAGAAAAAAATCACTCCCACTTGTAAATTCTTCATTAACTCATAATGTTTGTTGTACTACATTAAATTAATACAACATGTCCTATACATTTAGTCCTAAGGCCTGGGGACTTATTAATGCTGGCACAAAACAACGCAGACCACCCAAATAGGATTTATAAGGATGGAGGGGAGTCACAGGCATGTTCAATAATGCTTCTAAGCCACCAGAAGAAGAAATGGCACCACCCCAGGACTTACCATAAGTGAGATGTAGGGAAAGCCCCTAGCACTTAAGACAAACATAGAAGCTTTTACTATAGTATCTGCTAACTCTCTTCCTGCCCTGTATTCCCTTGGTCCTCTAATCAGACTTTTGAGATAACAGCTTTCTACAGGACATTATGAGAATTTGCTACAAATTCTAGGAAACATAGATCAAGAGAATAGCAAGCAGAAGACTTTTGCTTCTCTCTTATTCATTTATCAATGTATCAATAAATAAAAATTAAAAATAACTAAATAAAAGAATAAAAAGTAGATTAAAACACTTTGCATTGACATGACAAGAAGAGGTGAGTTTCTCCAGGGAGGCCATCCAATTTGCCAGGTCCCATTGCTGCACCACATCTGGTGAGGTCATGTAGTGAAGCACTTTGAATTGGACTCAGAAATAATGATGCTGTGGTGGCATCGTGTGTTTATATTGCCAATTTCAAGTTTACTATCTCCAGTTTACCATTTACTGTATCCCAGAATAACAGAAGCTTCTGGATTATTTTAAAAGGCAGTTCCATACACAGTACACTGCAGTAATACAAACAAGAAATCATGATAGCATGGATAACTGAAGCAAATCCACTGAGTCCTAGTATATTGCTGGCCTCAGCTAGTATAAGTTGCTCTCAGCCATAGAAGTGGCTCTAGTGAGAGGGATAACAAAGTGCTCTGGAAGAATGAAGCTAGTCCTTTATAGGAGAATCTGGAGTGCAAACCACAGGTTGAACCCCACTAAGCTGATGTGGACGTACCACCTAGAAGTGATACTTCAGTCTTGTTTGAACTCAACTTTTAGTCATTTCCCCAGCAGTTGATTAAAGCAGCTCTGGGCTTGCATGTCTTCTTTTCCCAAAGCATTATTACAAAACATTATGGGACTTGCCCACTGGTCCCTATTGAACAGTGCGTGCTCTGCTTTCCACGAAGTGGATGTAAACTGACAATAGCTTCAACTGCAGCATGATTTCAGTTTTAAGAGCATATGATGGGAATGATGCAGAGGTGTACATTCTTGTTCCTATGCCAAGCTGATGTTCAGTCCCTAAAAATGCTACATAAGGGGTCTGTTGTACAGCAGCTGAAAGAGAAGGGGAAAACACTTTTCAAGAATAGTAGGAGCCTCTATCTTATGTTCACACACTACCCCTCCTCTCCATACCACAGGCCATCCCATTCAGCAGACTCCTTTACACTTCTGTGTAGACACATGGGGACTGCCATCCTGGGGAAAATGGCAGAAATGGGGCCAACAGTGTCACACTCATCCAGTCTCACACTCAGCTCCATCTGCATTTCAAATGGTAAATGAACTGTTAGGGAAATAACAACAGCAATTTATTATTCAGGAGCATTTCAATGGAGGGAATTCATATTCCAAATCAACAAACTTCAGCTTGGTTGGCATCTCTGGTGCAAAGCATTGTAACTAGGTCCTGTGGTTTATCTATACCTTCTTTCCCTTCAAAACGCTTTCCATATCTCCAAAAAAGTGGCTCTCATCCTGTTAGTGACATGTACTAACTAGTAACTTTCCAAGTTACACCTGTATATCTAACTTTATTTTTATCATGACAGATGGAGGAATTCAGCACTGCCATCTACTACAGCTGCCTCCCCAAGCCACCTACTTGTTTTCTGGCTGAGCACCCTCACCCACAGCCATTCAGTGGTCAGGTAGAACTGAGGGCAGGATGAGGAGCAGCCATTCCTACAGCTACCTAAAAGAGGGACAAGGCATCCTCCTGGGAGTCCTCCAGCAGTCCAGGACAATGTCTTCTGCTGGCTGGCGCTGCAGGAACACAGCTGGCTGGCTGCTCCTTGTCCTTCCCCCCAGCCCAGCCCAAAAACTGGTAGGTTGAGCACATGGAGAGGGGAGGAGAGGGGAGGGGAGTGGAGGGAAGACACACAGCTATGCTTGGTGGAGCTTAACAGTCTGCCAATGTGATGCAGGATCTCAACCATGCAACAATGACACCTGTTGAGCATAAAAGATGGGATAAACATCCAGGATAAACATTGGGGCTGCCAATGCTCCAGAACAACACAGTGAAAAACACATAGTGTCCAGATACAAAATGCTAATTGCCATATGAAACCCTCATTTGAACTCAGTTTTGGCAACTCCAAATCCAACTTTCAGCCTCCTCATTTTACTTTAGAAAAGCCTTAATTCTCTTTTTAGTACTTATTTTTTGATGCTATTAAAATTTTTTTTAAAAAAGTACATGTGAGTGTGTTAAAAAAAACTTGCCAAGTCATCTAGGTTAGGAAGCTACTGGAAGAAAGAAAACATGTTATTATTTTCTTTCTGTCAAAACATTGCCCAATCACCACAGGTAGGCAGTAGGGATGTTTTTATGCACAGTTACTCTCCAGACTTTGGGCAGATCACATCAATTAGGTGAGATGTACGATGTGGTTTGTTCCCATCTGGGCATTAGGGAGGGTGACATTTGGTTGGAAAACAATCATATCATTATTCACATGTATGCCTTAGAAAAGAAGTTCCCATACTGACTGGAACTGGCCCTAAGTTTACAGGACTATGCTGCTTCTAATTCTTTGCCTCCCTTTCTCTCTCTTTGCCAGTGAAGTGGCAGTTTTATACACACTTGTCTGAGAGTAAGTAAGATCTGTTGAATCACTAGGACTTAACTGCTTGTACTTGTGCTGAAACTGTAGGCTGGGGGCTGCATTTGGCCCCCAAGCCCCACTTTTGTGCATCCTGAAGCCCCCACTAACTCAAAAGCCTGCCAAACCCTTAGAAAAATTCTGCATTTAAGTGATCTTCTCCCCCACAAAACCCAGCGAGGTTGGCTTAAAACTGGTCAAAAATGTACCAGTATCTTTCCCTCACTCCTCAGAGCCCTCTAAGGACTGCCTAAAGAAATCAGCCAAAATGGCAGGTGGATGTGACATGATATCAATCTCTAGTATACAAAAATGAAATAGCACAGCCTGCTTTGAGGTGCTGTTGGAACAGCCCACACCTCCACTGCAGTTGTCTACTCCTGTATCAGATTGTTGTTTTCTAATAACTAGCCTCACCTTAGACAGGTGTACCTGTTAACAGGTTATCTACTTTATGCTAAGTAGAATTCATTTCAAAGATAAATGTCAAAAAGTTGAATGTGCTTTGGTTTGCATCATGTTAATAAACTGATTCTGTGTATTATTTGTACTCTGTTTCTCAGTAACTGCAATTCTAGTAATAAGCAGAACTGACCAAGTAATGTGAAACAGATTGACTATTCAAAGTAACAAGGTTTTCCCATCTTTTATGCTCAACAGGTGGCAATGTTGATCTGTGCAGGATTTCTAATTGCTTGGATCCCGTATGCTGTAGTGTCTGTGTGGTCAGCTTTTGGAAGACCAGATTCAGTTCCCATCAAAGTTTCAGTGATACCAACTTTGCTTGCAAAATCAGCAGCCATGTATAACCCAGTTATTTACCAGGTCATTGACTGCAGATCTGCCTGTTGCCGGCCAAGTGACCTCAAGTCACCGCAGAATAAAAACTCTGTGAAGAAATCCAGGTATGTTTTCTAGGAGTGAGATCTTACATGAAAATAATACAAACCTTTTTTCAAGGGCCAAACTAGAAGTTACGGCAGCCCCAGTCACACAGAAATGGAGTTCAAATTTTAATGGCAACAAAATGCAATCTCCTCCTTTGAGGCCCCTCCCTAAACTGCAAACCCCAGGATTCCATAAGATGTTGAAAGTAGAATAATAGCACTGTAACAGTCTGGTGTGGAAGTGGCCTGGAGTAGTAGAAGTGAGTGTGGTCACTAGATTTTATGTAATTTTATGAGTTAATAGTATTTGGTATTACGACTTTAAGAACTTTGATAATGTTGAGTTTACTTATATGAGTTTATTTCTGCCCACAGGCTGTACATAGTATCTACAGATAAAAATGCTGAGCTAATTAAGGAAACACAACTGGACAGTGTGTAAAACACTTCAACAGTCAGTCACGCACCTGTTTTCTTCTCAACTGCTTCTTTTACAAGTACTGTACATATTAAATTATGGCAGCTTCATTTCATGGTTGTTATTGTTTTCTCATACTGAAGTCTTGCATAGAATGCTCCCCCATTCACTGGAATATTCATGGTTTTCAAGATTTCACAGGCTTATTTGTTTATATCTAAATATGTGAAGAATGCTCTAAAAGTCATAGACCCTTTCTGCACCTTACCTTTTTTCAGCGCTGGGGTGCAGGGATCGCTTGAGCAGCCTCCAGTGAGAGGCTCTTGCGTCCCTGCTGCTTCAGCTGCACACAAGCTGCCGGATCCTGAGCAGGTAGCATGAGAGCCATGCCTCTTCCTTCTGCAGTGCAGCCTGGGAATTTCTCAGGCTGCACTGGGGCAGGTAGTGCAAACGCCATGGCTCTGGAGGCTCCACACCCATGGCAAGTGTGCGTGGGGCCCTGGAGCAATGCGCGATCGTGCACCATTTTTGGCTGAAAGCCAAAAATGAAAAAGTGCGCAAGCAGCACATGCCAGACCCTGGAGCATTGTATGATTGTGAGTGCGTTGTGCAGATCACTCCTCACAATTGTGCAACGCTCCAGGTGCCCTTTTGCATGGCAAATGCCATGCAGAAAGGGTCATAGTTAGGATTTTTTTTAAAAAAACAACCTCATAAAGTTTCTTATACAAATTGTGTTAAATATTGTCATTGTTCATGTTGTTAATGTTAACACCTGGCCTGACCAGCCTCCTTTCAGACATCCTCAGTCCACTCAACAAGGGCCATGTGCATGTAAGCAGCAGGACACCCCGAGCATGAGCTGTAGTAGGATGTGAAGAATGATTATTAATATTTACATGCTTGATGGAAAAAGAGCGTTGTGACACTTGAGTCAACCCATCAAGGAAAAGGAGAAAACTCACAAGATTCTTAGCAGCTTGGGACTTTACTTGGGAAAATGTGTTTTTGTGTGTGTGCTCAAAACATGTTTTGGGGCATAAAGTACTTTGGGTAGGAAATATGCTCTCCACATGAGACTCAATGCATTTGCATCCACTGATAACTTTGTGTAATTTGTGTAATTTGTACAAATACACCAATTCTTGTGCTGAGAATGTATTTCATGCACAAAGTCCTTTCATTTCATTTCTTCTGTCTCTCTCTCTCTTTCTCTCTTGGTCTCCTAAAGCAAGCCATTGATTTTGTGCAAAAACCAGTTTTCTGTGTAGAAAAACTGAATGCATTTTTGTGCAAATCAGTTTTCCCAAGAACAAATAGCACTCAAAAAATGCACACAAACCTTTGTATTCTTGTGGAGCAAGGGGTAAAAAAATCACTGAAACTATTTCATCTTGTTTGTGGTAATTAAATAAATGAAAACTTACTTCTCTAAATCAAAGACTTAGAGAGAAAGCACAGACAAAGCTAAAAGCATTAGCTAACACTGCATAACAAACTAACAGTGGCTACATTTGGGGGGATTCCCCTTAAAATAGGGAGGGGAGGCAACCCTCTGTTGACAAGTCACTCATAAGTATAATAGCTAATGGCACATTTATCACAAGACTTAACATTGTTAAATAGAATAACAGAAAACTTTTTCAGTAAATCTCTAAAAATGGGGGGGAGGAATTCTAATTCAAAAACAGATCAACAATGATACTGTACAAGAGAAGAGTAGAAGCAGTGACGCAAAAGGTATTGTTCTTTACCCTGTCTCCCCTTATATAGTTGTCTAAAACAATTTTACCCCAGTCTAGTAGGGATTTCCCCCTAATGCACAAAAGTGCTCTGTTGTCCTTTTCTGTGCTTATTGAGTCCACCATTGTACTTGTTGGATTCATGTCATGCAGCTGGAGACATATCTAATCCTCTAGGGCCATGAGCTGCTCATAAAGATGCTGGATGAAGGTCCATGTAACTTGTATCCCCACTCTGAAAAGCTGATTTGTCCAGACCTTGTGCCATTGTACATCTAGAGCCACATACGAACTGCCTGCAAATTTAGTTTATGTGATTCCTTTCTGCCCTACTCTGATTACAGAGTTTTCCTAATTGATTCAAAGAGTAATGGATTTATTTCTGAGGTATGGGGAATGTTTAAAAATACTAGATGGCAGTATTAGACATTGTAATAGATGTTTTTCTGTTAAAACATCAACTGTATATTCAAGTTATTCTCAGATGTGAAAAGATTATACTTTTGTCTTCAGTTACATGACAAAAATAAATCATCAAAGAGGAAAAGTGCATTTGACATTTAATTTGTAAATGCCGATACTTTTTAGTAGCTCAGTAATTAATAGTTCAACTGATACAAGTGGTATGTTTTTGTCAAGTCTGGGGAACAAGTCTGGGAAATAGGTCAGGCAGTTATTTTCTGGGATTCAGCAGCTTCCCACAAGCATGTTAAGACACTTGAGCAAAGATGTGTAAGGAAATCCAACAAAAATACTCATCTCCTCAATATAAAACTGTAGATGCTCATATTTGTGTATGTATATTTTAATTTATTTTTATTTAAAATATTATATCCTTCTTACTTAAAGAAAACCATGGGTGTGCATGGGTGTGTTAATAAGTATACAGGCAATCTCCACCTTTCGATGTCCCATTATCTGACAGCTTGCTCTTTCAGCACTTCCAAATTAAGGACAAATTCCATTAATTCAACAGGGGTCTCATCAGTTCTTCTTGCCTACAGTGGCTCACTTGGGACTGCTCACAGATGCATCCTGTCAGGATTTGTGGCTCATTCATCAGTAATTGCTGGTTTGGTAATGGGATATGCAGTAGAAATAGATCAGATAGTTTATGAATGGACATAGTCTGCTACAGTGCTTCAAAGTAGTGATTTGTAATTGTGAATTGCAACCATGTATCTGGTTGAAAGTGGTCTGGAATTCCAGGGCAAAGAAATGGTTAATTGCTTTATTGTTTGCTGCTATAGGGTATCCAGGTAAGGGAGTGAAGATCAGACGGGGAAGAATTGGTATTGGTAAGGTGCTATGAGAACTGCATTGCTCACTGATAAGAAGCTAAAAACTTGTTCCTGCTTCAAGGATGAAGGATATGTAAATAACAGAGGATCTGGGATAATGCCTAAACTGGTGGGATGATGTGAGGTTTATGGTCTTCACTAATCACAGTTTTGTGCACCTAAATTTTTATGCCAAGATATAAATCCCAACCCATTTGCTGTAGTCCCAGTAACTTCTAAGGAAATGTGCTTGCTTGCTACAAATAAACACTGCTGTTAAATCTGAGTGAAATTTGTGAATGGCAAGTTATCCAGGGCATGACACATACTACTTGCAAAGTGAACTGAGAGGGGGAAAAAGTGTCAAGCTGGCTGAGAGCAGTGTGCAGCCTTTGTAAGTGCTTCATGCTCCCTACAGTACAGTGCATGGGTTCCACTTTTTAACTAATTCCATTTTTTGACAATCTTCCAGTCTCTAACCTGTCAGATAAGTGGAAGAAGCCTGCGTGTGCACAAATGCTAATACTGTATATGTGTCTAAATTCTAAAAGGGAATGCGTCACATCAACAAGAGAGACATAAATTTCCAGCAGTAGGGCCAATTTTAGTAGTAACAGCAGGCAGGACAAGTAAATAGGCATATACGTTACCTAAGGTGTTCCTGCAGATCTCCATCTTCATAGAAATAAAATTTATATTGTTCACCTTATACACAAAAGTACTTGCAGACCTCCTTTGGACACTTAAGTTCTCTTCCTATTCTTTCAATGAATTTGAAAAGAAAAGAGATGTATAAAAAGCTAGTAAATCTTTTCCTAAAAAGCACTCTTTAAAGACATTGTGCAATGTACTCACACACTAATGAGATAATAATGAAGACATTTTTTTAAAAAAATTGATAATGAACTATTTGATTGATTGATGATTGATTGATAGATAAATGGTAATGAACACTGTCCATAATCTACAAGCCCTCTTCCCATGGAATCAGGAGTCAGGTGCCTGATGGCAGCAGTCTCTTGGGAACAAGATGCAATGCTCTGAAGCTCCAAAAAGACCACCATAAAATGGCTCCCCACCATGCCTGAGGGAGCACCACATACCGTGGAGTTACTGAGCAGGCAATGACATGGATGGGGAGGAAGATTCTGATTGGTGCAGTTTGGTTTGAACTATCTGCAATTTCCACACCCAGCTACCCGCCTCGGTAATTCAAGAGGCAGGAAACTGGTGTCTCAGCTTCAGAGTTCTTCATTCAGAACCTGTAGCAACTGTATTTATAAGACCTCTAGAGGCTCTAAAGTAAAGGAAACATGATGGAGTTTTGAAAACCATGACGTACAAAAATTACATATTCTCTAGAATCAAGAAACTGAATGAATGAACAACTTTGGGATATCATATGATGTTTTGTATCTAACCCACATAAAAATATATAGCTATGAATACTCTTCATGCCATAGAATTTGGGACAGCAAGATTGAAGCAGATCAAAATCTATATCCCTGAACAGTCTCCATCAGAGTATGAAGTGATATCTGTCTGATCCTACCAGTTCACCTCTCCAGATCCTAAACTGGTTGCCTACCTGGTGAGACACACCAACATATCTTGCAGTGATGTAGACTCAAGTTAATTGACTTGAACTCAAGTTGGACTTAAGACACTTCAGTGACTCAACTTGGACTTGACTCAGCAATAAAGGATGCAGTGACTTGACTCATGACTTGTATATTTTTAGTGACTGACTTACTGTCCTTGGTTCAGTAATGTAACACATTCATCCAGAAACCTTACAACTTGAAGAATGCTTCCATTCATTTTTGCCCACTGGTCACATAACAATCTGTCTCAAGCTCAAAGTGTGGGCAAATTTCTCGGAGGAGAACAGCAAACAGGTTAGGCAATGGGCTTGAGGCATGGTTGAGGTCTCCTCAGCAGTCTGTCCCCACTGCATGTAAGAGGAGACTTCTAAAACTTTCCCTAAGAGCAGAAGGTAAGACTCACCCCTCGAGTGCAGGGCATGTTTCTCAGAGGGGAACAGTAAATGTGTTAGGCAATGGGCTTGAGGAGGAAGGATCCTTCCTTGAAGTTTCAGTAATGAGGAGTAAGAAGGATCCTATTCCCCATTTCTGAAAAATCCTCCAGGTTCAGAAATGGGGAGCAAGAAGAATACTATTCCTTACTTCTGAAGCTACAGACTCTCTTATGCCCATTGACACAAAAGCCTCCAGCTTCAGGAAGGGGAGTAAGAAGGATCCTATTCCCCACTTCTGAAGCTGCAGATGGCAAAATTACAAATATAGAGGGCCAGTGTTAATTGTTAAAACTGGTTTATTCGACTCTGTCCAGACATTTTGGAATATAGGTTGTGGTATAAAGTTGGCTCCCAGACTTGAGATTTAACTTGAGATTTGACTTGAAAGTATCTTGCGAGGACTTGAGACTTGACTTGAGACTTGAAGATAGAGACTTGAGACTTGGAATAAAAGACTTAAATACATCAGTGGATGATAAAGAATCCACTCCATGACTGTTGGACATTTATGACTTTTTAAATACACTAAGATTCAAAGTAATTGAAAAAAAGAGCTACAACAATTAAATACACAATATTATTATTTGTAAAAATGTTGTATGAAAAATGTTGTATGAAACCAAACCAATCCCACAAGGGTCAATTCATAGTCAGGATGGCTAATGGGACAAAGCCCATGGTCTATGTCTATTCCAATAATTAACAAGACTCCAGCTTTCTTCAAGCTTTGGACACAATTTGATCAACCGTTCTGTAAGAATGTATAAGTTGTGATTTTATGCATAAGCGTACCCTTCCATAATGCTCCCTCTCCCCACTGAGTTCTTTGAAAACCTGTATCTTGAGCTCTTTCAAATCTTATGTTATTGACAATCTGGACAAGAGTGGATAGACCTAGAGCTAACATTGATCCAAACTTTTCTCAAACTTTGATAACCAAACTCCTAAGTAGATCTTGATGTAAGCATTTTTACATCATGACAGCTGAAGCTGACAATCGATAGTCCACTCCCATTTGCTTGCCAGACCATGTCATTTAAATGAAAGCACAAAGCAATTGCAATCCAAATAGCTACATGGTAATAATAAGAAATAAAAAGAGGATGGAAACAATACAAGGAAGCACTATATAAAAGAGATGAAAGGATGGCAGATTCATCCAAGGAAGAACGATATGGAGATAAACCTCCAATTTTAGAAAGTGAAGTGGAAGCAGCACTCAGAGTACTTAGGAGGAATGAATCACCAGGAACAGATGGCATACCAATAGAGCTGTTACAAGCTACAGAGACAGAATCTACTCTAGCGCTAACTAAAATCTGTCAATAAATATGGAAAACAAAGAATGCTCCACAGATTAGAAAAACTCAATGCAATTCCCAGGAAACGTGACACTAAGGATTGCAGTAACCACAGGACCATTGCATTAATCTGCCATGCCAGCAAAGTGATGTCTAAAATTCTACAACAAAGACTTCTACCGTATATGGAATGAGAAATGCCAGGTGTCCATGCCAGGTTCAGGAAAGGAAGAGGCGCAAGGGATCATACTGCAAATAGACATTGGATAAACATGCACACCAAAGAATTTAAGAAGAAAATCAGACTGTACCTTATAGATTACAGCAAAGCCTTTGATTGTGTAGACCATGGCAATAGGGGTGCCACAACATTTGATTGTCCTGATGCATAACCTGTACTCAGAACAAGAGGACAGAAAATGGAAAATGGTTTGCAATTGGCAAGGGGACCAGACAAGGCTGCATTTTATTTCCCTATCTGTTTAATTGGTTGCTGAGCATTCCATATCTTAGGCCATTTCCGCACTAGACTGTTATAGTGCTATTATTCCACTTTCAACATCCTATGTAATTCTGGGTTTGCAGTTTAGGGAGGGGCCGACTCCCTAAACTGCAAACCTCAGGATTCCATAGGATGTTGAAAGTGGAATAATAGCGCTATAACAGTCTAGTGTGGAAATGGCCTAAATGAAGATAAGATTCCAAGGAAAAAGACATGAAAATTGGAGGAAGGAACATCAATAATTTAAGATATGCAGATCCTGCCAAACTACTAACAGAAAATAGCACGGACTTGGAATGATTACTGAAAAAAGTCAAGGAAGAAAGTGCAAAGGCAAGTTTATAGTTGAACATTAAGAAAACAAAAATAACAACCACAGATGATTTACATAACTTTAAAGTAGTCACTAAAGATATTGAAATACTTCAAGATTATACATACCTTGGTTCAGTCATTAGTCAGATTGGAGACTTCAGTCAAGAAATAAAAATAAGACTAGGACTTGGAAGGACAGCTATGAAGAAACTAGACAAAATCTGAAATGTTGAGATATATCATTGAATACTAAAATAAGGAGTGTCCTTGCCATCCTACTTCCAACTTCTGTCTGTGAGTGTGAAAGCTGGACAGTGAAAGAAGCTGATAGGAAGAAAATCAACTCATTTGAAATGTGGTGCTGGAGAAGAGTTCTATGAATACCCTGGACTGCTAAAAAGACAAATGAATGGGTCCTAGTGCTAATCAAACCTGAACTCTCTCTAGAAGCCGAGATGACTAAACGAGACTTTCATATTTTGGAGATGCTGTGAGACGGCATGACTCACCAGAAAAGGCCATAATGCTTGGTAAGGTAGAAGGGAAGAAGGCAGTAGGAAAAGAGGAGGATAGCATTACAGATGGATTGACTCATAGAATCATAGAAGCATAGAAATGTAGAGTTGGAAGAGACCACAGGGGCCATCCAGTCCAACCCCCTGCCATGCAGGAACAACCTCAAAGCACTCCCAACAGATGACCATCCAACCTCTGCTTAAAAACCTCCAAAGAAGGAGACTCCACTACACCAAGGCAGCATATTCCACTGCCGGACAGCCCTGACCATCAGTTAGTTCTTCCTGAGGTTCAGGTGGAATCTCCTTTCCTGCAGCTTGAATCCATTGCTCCTTGTCCTGGTCTCTGGAGCAGCAGAAAACAAGCCCACTCCCTCCTCTACATGGCATCCCTTCAAATATTTAAACCTGGCTATCATGTCCCCTCTTAACCTTCTCTTCTGCAGA